>JBCJKE010052611.1:0-11871 GCA_039654525.1 Melibe bucephala | reverse complement strand
TTTTTGACATAAGTGTGAAGCTTTAAACCGCTCTCACGATCTCGTACAATCAACAACATGTGGACATGTTGGTATCTCTGTAAAGGCTATTTTTAGCACAATCTGATTCAGCCAATCAGAGCACATTTCGAGCCACTGAGCAGACGCCCGACGCGAAGAAAGAGAGAGGGGTGAAAAACCCTACGGCTTTCTTCTGCCGTCTCGTGGGACTCTCGACCCGTACTACTCTACTTTGAAAGAAGAGAGAGCTCAGTGTGATGACACAACAATATCGTAACGCATATGGATGGAAAGGGCTTGAATAGATCTTTACAATGGTATAGGTTACACAACATTACTCCTCTGCTGGGAGGAGAGAGGGACGGGTGAAAATGAGTGAAATTTGGTCTAGACCGCGGAGCTGGCTGCCGTAAGCGGAAAGTCGGGGTGGTTTGGACTACCTAGTGATATGACTACAAATATGTAATGTCAACATGAAAGAGAAAAAGAAAAAAACATTTTGTCTCATTTTTTGTCTGTCGACAGTGTTGCCGCTACAAGGAGTCCTGTCATTTTCATTGGTACTGGTGAACATACTGATGACTTTGAACCTTTCAAAGTGCAACCTTTTGTAAGCAAACTGTTGGGTAAGTTGGAGAGAAATACTTATATTCAAATAAATCTACGTGCTCAAACCAGATAACTTGATGTTTACATTGGTGGATGCTTTTGCTCTGTCCAACATCCTGTAATGCTTACGATAATAACAAAAAATATGATCCACTATTTAACTTTAACTCTTTTGCTTTCTTAAACCTTCCTTTCAAAAGTTGAGACACCAATTTTTAAGGGTACACCTGTCAGTAATATATGAGGATGGAAGAGAAAGGACATTGTACACATCATGTAATATGAATAAATGCTGGGGGATGGGGCTATTGGATGTTGGAAAGTATAGTAGGGGTATTGTGATGGACCTGTCAGAGGTGATGCTCAGTTGGTGTATGTGTATGACTATGTCAAGAATTTCTAATGCAACACTAAATTTTTTTACACAAGGAAAGAGAAATCAAACATAAACACAAAGCTTTCTTATTAGCTTAGACTGAATCCTACCATGTGATTAGATTACAGTTGATTCAATGTGTCATCATGTAGATATCCCAAAGTTGTTGAGTTGCTTTTGATTCACCCCCTTTATTCTGACTTAGACTAACACATCATACATTGATACCTATAGTAAGTCGAATCGCTTGACCCATGACAGCGTTTCTAGGGGAAGTTGAAATCACAGGTTATTTTGAAATGCCTTAGTGGCAGAAGTGATATGATTGTACATGTAGTTGATGGGAAATGTAGAGATAAAATGAAACACACCCACGCATACAGACATGCTGGAAAAAAGCCTCCGGCCACAAAAACCTCACTACTCATCTATTGGCAACAACAAAACATTAACCTATTGGCAACAACAAAACATTAACCTATTGGCAACAACAAAACATTAAACCATTGGCAACAACAAAACATTAAACTATTGGCAACAACAAACCATTAAACAAAAATGAAAACAACAAGGGATATTAATGTCAATGTAGTGTTATCGATGTAAAACACATTTACGTTAGACTTGTGCACATACAAACAGAAATAGACACAACCTTATATTCAAACAAAGTGAGCAAGGGAGGTAACATAACAAATCAGTTAGTACTAGTCAATCTTTTGTCCATGTCCCCTGAAAATTTGCTTAAAACATTTCTTTTAGGCAGTTTAGGGTTTAGATTTGTTTTATTTAAAATGTTATTCATAACTTGAATACCGTGTTTGCATTTGGCACACTATGTCTTTTTTTTTCCACAGGTATGGGTGACATTGAAGGATTGATAGACAAAGTCAATGAACTGAAACTTGATGACAATGAAGAGCTCATGAAAAAACTTAAACATGGTAATCTTTTCACTCAATTAAGTAAAAATCAATGTTTTCTTGTTTTTGTGTGTGTCTTTCAGGGGATTTTTTTTCTATTTCAATTTGTTTTGGGGCAGGTCTGTTGTGAAACGTTTTGTTAATTGATGAGTTTTATTTATTTGTTTTGTTTTTCTAGTGGCAGTTGGCCTTTTGGATGATGGGAATATATTTTCCATATAATTCAGAAGTAGTGGTATTGTATGGCAGTGATCACACCTTTATGTTTGCACCATTGGGTAAATTCCTTAGGACCCTTGATGTACAGCTGTAACAGAGCAGTCCAGGACTAGAGTGTCTGTGTCTTGTGGGATGGATCAGCAGGTAGTGAAAGCCAGAGTCTGTAGCCCCAGCTGTGTTAGTTGGCTGCTGTTTTGCCATGATGAGATCTCAGTCTATTGATTTGTAGCCAGTGCTTTCTTGAAAATTCATTGGACCCTGGTAATGGCTGCATAGTGAGGTCTTCAATAATCTCAGCACCTTTTGGTGGATTCTCATTCCTCTCACTTTTACAGACTTCTGAGATGTTGAAGGTGTATATTTTTGTGTTTTTGTGAAATGATTTCCTGTATTTCAGAAAAGTGATAGTAGGCGCAGTATCCATCACTTGTCACGGTGGGATGTGATATTACACTACAAACTATAATGCCATGGCAGCATAGATCTATATCCTTTAAAGAGGAAGGCCTTTGAGATGGCTCTTAGGACAATGGAGGGGCCATGTAGTCTTAAGGCCTTGCTGATCAGATAAAATTTACTGCCAACATTATACTGAAAAGCAAACTAAACATGGCTAATCATTATGAGGATAAAGCTGATCTGTAGTAAATAACTGTTTTATATTGCCCATGTGCGATGGGATTTGGTACTTACCCTGCCACCAAGAAATGTGGGAAAGGGATTAAATGGATTTTGTGGATTTCTGTCTCATATCCTAGGCACTGCATATCGCATGACAGTCTAGCATGAGAAATGTTAGTGAGAGGGTACAATGGTTCAGGAAAACTGATGCCTTCAGTTCATCACAAGTTTGATAATACTTATTCAAAGAAATTAGACAATACTTTGTTTTGTTTTTCAATTGAGTCTTTTTTGTTTGGGTTTCTTTCCTTTCCTTTTTTTTTTTTTTTTTTTTTTTTTTTTTTTCAACTGGTTCTGCTTAAGCCATGTTTGGCTTTTATTATTTCCAATATATATCTCCTGAACATAGTTATGGAATTCCAGTTACTAACCCAAGTTTAATTGATTTTTTTTTTTTTTAACAGGTCAATTCACCTTGAGAGACATGTATGAACAGTTTCAAAATATTATGAAAATGGGGCCTTTTGGTCAAATTATGGTATGTGTTGTTTTTTATGAACCATTTTAGCATTTTCTTAACATATGTAATGCAAAGGCTCACATGTCAGTGTTCTAGTATAGCCTACTCTAAACTTTAGTATTATCAAGTCAGACTTAAGATTTGAGTAACTTAAGAATATTATCTTCCTCTATTTGAGACAATGCAACAAAATATATGGATATTACATTTCAAATGACTGCAATTACCTTGATTTTAGAAACCTACCAGTAGGTCTACTATTAATATGTCTTTCCAGGAAGTTGATTTTTTGTGTTTCTTCTGCAGGGTATGATCCCGGGTTTCAGTTCAGACTTTATGACCAAAGGCACAGAACAAGAATCAATGGCAAGACTGAAGAAGCTTATGACCATAATGGATAGTATGAGTGATAAAGGTAATGTAACTTCTCCTCATATTCATGCGCAAATGCCCAATGACAATTGATATCGTTTTCCCGCTAGGAATTTTACACCATTGCAGTCTCAAATTCAAAGTTTTGAATTGGCATGCATTTGTTTTGTAAGAGTTAGACAAAGAGAAATCGAAAACTGAAAAATGTGTGCGTGTTTATGTGTATTGGTTGGCTGCATCAATGTTCTTTTGGAATGAATTTTTGAAGCACCTTTCATCAGATGAATGAAACAGAGAGAAACGCCTTCAAAGTTAGAGCCCAAAATAGAACTAGGTCTCGATAATCTAGGTCCATAGTTGAAATCTAATCTAAAGCCTACTAGCTAGATCAAGGCTTGATCTCAGTTGATGTGCATTAAAGACTATACATTACAAAGTGCTTTAGAACTATTAGACGTCTAATATAGAACTTGATTTCATGAAAACTAGATCTAGAATCTATATCCAATAGATCTACCAAGTCTAAATAATTTACAAGATCTACTGCCACCACTACCTTCAAATTACCACTACTGTCCATTTGATTCACTCAATACACTCAGTCTGGGCCTACAATAACATCTACCGTACTCTTAGGCTAAGCCTAAATGAAAACAAATTGGTTGATTTCAATCAAATCTCATAGTGACTCAGTCCTAAATCCCATAAGACATTAAAAAGTTTTGGAAATTATCATAAATGAATTGTTGTAGATCTAGTCAGGCAGTCGTAAAGTTGTTAATTTACATTGATAACATATTGCTCTGCAGTTGTGAATGGCGGGGCTGCATTTTCAGTCTTACTTTAAAAAGTTTTTTTTTTTTTTTTTTAAGATCAATTACAGTGTTCTCAGTCTGTCTCTTAAAAATGGGCCCAGCGACAGTTCCACATTTCTTCCAGACATTGTGTGTGAATGTTTTTTAAAATCAAGTTTGAATAATATTATTTGTGCCAGTATTTGTTGTTTCATACAAGTGTTTTTAGAAATTTTCACCAAACAAATACTTCTCATCTTCACTTGGTTTTGATTATTTCTAGAACTAGACAGCCTTGAAGGGGAAAAACTGTTTTCAAGATGTCCAGGCCGTGTAGCACGTGTTGCAAGAGGAGCTGGTGTGTCTGTAAGGGAAGTGAATGAACTTTTGACACAGTACAAGAAGTTTGCCCAGATGGTCAAAAAGATGGGAGGAATCAAGGGTCTATTCAAAGGCAAGTACTTTAAAGCAAGCATAATGTTTTGTCACTAGATACTTAATGTTATTTCTGATGATCAATTTCTTTTGAATGTTAGGGATTCATTGGGAAAAACTAAGAACAAATGCAGCACAACAAATATGCTATACAGTACTTTATCATGATCTAAAGTTAAAGGACTAACATTCATCTGAAACTCATAAAATGTTATTGATATATAGTTTATTTAGAAGGGAAGCTTTTGTGCTTGTAATTTTAGAAGCTTATGTGCTTGTAATTTTAGAAGTAATTTTGTAATTTTCCATTCCTTAGTTTCTAATTGATATTAGATTGAGAAATTTGTTTGACATGAAAAGGACTTGTAGGCTGTTTGGTGCCAGTTTAGGTATAAAATATACTATGTATGTAAGCTTTACCCTCTTATGACCAAATAGTTACTTGTCTGGTGTTATCACTGTTTGTAGAATGAATCAAGACACATTAGCTAATAGGGTCAATACACTGTCATAATGTCATGATGATAGCCTTACACATACATGTACATACAATGCAGGCAAAGGTAGTGGGATCAGTAGAACATATTCAATTTCTTTAACCTCAACACATAATAGTTTTCCTGTGAGAAATTTGAGTTAAAGCCTATAAATTCTTCTGTAAACTTTTGTATAATGGAATGAAGATACAAATATACCGACTTAATAAGCAAAGAAAACAAGACAATCAGAAGGACATGGTTTCAATTGGAAATTTTCTCTATTTAACAGGTTGAATGCTCCCAACTCCAACATATATTGCTTTCATTGTTGACATATTCTTCAGTTTTTATCTTTTTCAGTAGAAAACTTTTTTCTTGTCTGTCATGACCATAGCAATGGATAGGCATATAGGTATTCCAATTATAATGGTGACTTATTTATTCTGCCTTCAGGTGGAGATATGAATCGCAATGTCAACAAAGGGGAAATGACCAAATTAAATCAACAGATGGCCAAGATGATGGATCCCAGAGTACTCCAGCAAATGGGTAAATTCTTTTCTTTTGCTATGCATACTTTAAAATGTTTGAAACCCTCCTTCTTTCTTCCAGTATCAACTAAACCTGACTTACAGGAAGACTTCAACATGTCAAAATAAAATAAAAACAAATCATTAAGTGACAAAGAAAAATAATGAATAAATTAGCCATGTAGACTGCAGGAAACAAAATTGCTGAAAACACATATGTACAGAATAATTGTTGAAATTCAAATATGTATATGATGTATATATGTATAATATGTATATGACTCAATAAACGACTGGGGGTGTACCAAATCATTTAACAATTATTTATTGTTGCAAATATCGTAAGCTCTCTTCTTTGCTGGGGATAATAACAATTTTATTTGATGATTTCCCTTTGGCCACAGATGAGAAAGATTTAAGTATTTGATTTGAGTTTATATAACACATTCAAAGCAGTTCTTGATCGACTCTCTGGAACTCTCTTTCTTTCTGGGGTTGTGCTCTGTTGTAAAAACAATTCAACACTAGGCGTATATAGAGAAAATGGAATTTCTACAAAGAAAGTGAAGTGCAGACATGGAGAAAGGAATAAAACCAGGGAGTGGGGAAGCCTGACAAATGACCTACATTTGCTTACAACAAGATGTATAGATCACGCTTAAATATTCAAAGGTGTAGAGAATATGACATTGAAAAACACTTAACCACTCAAAAATATACATGGGTGGAGAAGGCTGCAGGTTCATCTTTTTCATTGACATCCTTTGTTGCAGTTGCAGATAATGCTGTTTCCTAAGTCAGCCACTGCAGTGTCCATGACTTAGCAGTAACATTTTCATGCAAAAAAAAAAGTATTATTATTGTCCATGTACTTATTGTTTTTAAGTTCCGTACTAAACCCCACTTGCGACTGTACACTGTTCTGTGTATGTTGTATATTTGTGTGTTTGCATGTGTGTGTGTGTGTGTGTTAGAGAAAGATTGTGTGTGTGTGTATGTATGTATGTTCATGGATTTGTTTTGGGGTTTTTTTCCTCTCCTCTTTCCTGGTATTTTTTTTTTTTTTATAAGTTCAATTGTTTTGTTGTTTTTTTCAGGTGGAATGCATGGACTTCAAAATATGATGAGGCAATTTCAACAAGGAGCTGCTGGAAAATTTGGCAATATGTTCAATTTCACAGACAGATAGTTTTCTACTTAAACTTTTTTTTTTTTTTAAGCGTCTGGTCATATGGTGGATAGTAGGTTCTGGATTTGTCTATTTATTGCCTGTTAATGGCTCCTTTTATTTTTCTTTTGACATGGACATTTGGTTGTACCTGTCACTGTAAGGCAGGAAGTACAATACTTTTATTTTATCCACTGTAATGAATGGTTTTAGTGCTGCAACGTCACAGAATAAATAAAAGTAATTTTTCCCCCTTCTTTAGTGAACTGTTGGAATGACACACATCTAATTGTAACTTCGATTTTTATGTCTGTCATTTTATTGGCTTTTTGTGATGTGGTTCTGATTCCAATTTTTTTAAAAATATACATGTCTTAAGTTATCAAATAAATCAGTTTCAATTTTTTGAAAATGACTTTCTTGATAAGCATAGATTTTTCAGTCGCCATTATTTTGAAAGTCATCATACCCTGATACTGTAAACCTTTGTTTATGGCAGAACTTAGTTGGTCTCAGTCATAAGAATGCCAAAATGTGGTTCGCCTTTTGTCCCTTCAAACTTCTTGTCCAAACAAAAATAACTTACTGGTCGATGGTCTGCAAAATATAACAACTTCAAATTATCTAGACTTAAGTTTGTTTGTCTTTTATCCAGTCTTTTTTTTTCAAGTCTCAAGGTTCTTTTTTTAAATTTTACTTTTATATGTATGGAAAATGGGATTGTTATGTGATTTGTCGCAACAAGACAATTGTATTCCTGTTGAATTGTTCTTTTAGTTTGGGTTTTTTTGTTTTGTTTTGTTGATTTTTTTTTCTTATTTCATCCTTATTTCATCCTTTACTTATGTATGAGAATGCATTGGAAAGAGAGAAAGAGAGAGGGAGATAAACACCCATGATTCTTATTTTATGCTATGGGTACCTAAGAATTTATTGTATGCGTTTTGTATCCAATTTTTTTTTTTTTTAATCATATGTTATTTATAATAAACTACATTGCAACAAATGAAAAACAAAATTCAACTAATTAATCTGTGTATTCTTCATGTTGCTCTGTGACTGAATTTAAATGAACATGATATTAAAATTAAGTGCTCAAGACTGTCCTAGTCCTAAACATTCCATGTAATAGAACATACATAGGCCAAGTATACATTTCTTAAACTAAAAAAGGACAGCTGCCTACAATTCTAGATTTTCCAGACTCATCCTGCAAAAATGCATGTGATCCCACAATTGCATACAGGCATTAAATATTAAAAATCCCAGAAAAAACAGTCAATTTATGTGTGAAGATTGTTGTATTAATGTCATAGTAGGGCTGGAAATATAATAGTAGTAATAGTTAAAAGAGTTGCAGATCTAAATCTGCATGTTAATAGAAGCAGTGTCACTAAAGTCCTTTTTATGACCAGAAACATCCTCTTAGTCCAGGTTTACAAGAAATGGCTTATTTGTACTGCTTAGACTGTTGAAGCTATGCTTAAATACTTAAATGTAGATCTAATTTCAGTTTCAATTATGCCCCAATATCGTTGGTGGATTAGTAATAATTTTTAGGTGTGAAATTGCACTTGTTGACAAAATTGTGGAACTCAATAGTAAGTTAATCCATAAATAATATAATACACAACATGGTTGGACAACATGGCTAACACCGGTTGGCACTGAGCCCTCGGCTCAGTCTTTTGTTTTCACTCACTTAGGCATGTATACCTTCCCAAATGAGCACCAAAACAAACCTTAACATCAGCACAATTAATGTAAGAACACTAAACAGTGGAATCTGACAAGATCAACTTGCAAAAGACGTGTTTAACTGATGTAAACTGGATAATCTGTGTTTACAAGAGACAAAAATCAAAAATGACGTAGACTGGCACAAGAAGGAAGGAAGATTGATATGTTTCCCAAGAATCTGCCATTTCTATGGATGTGGATTTCATGTGAATTCAAAATGGAGTAAGTCAATACACATGACATGGAAAGTGTCTGATAGAATATGTCCATCAATTTATATCAAATAATAATCTACAGCAAGGTAAGAGGCTTTAATCATCATCTAGCTCTAGATCTGCTTAATATATTTCCATCATCAATGTATACGCACCGACAAACGAACAAGCAAACAAACACCCAGCACAGATTGAATTATTTTACAAAGACCTGAAAGAGACATTAAACGAACTTGGAAACTGTTGCAATTTTTATAATTGCAGCCGACTTTAATTCAGAAGTGGGCAAACATGAAGAAGGAGAAGGCTGTCTTGGGTCATACTCAAAAGGGAGACGAAATGACAATAGGGAAATACTGATTGATCTATGCGACGATCATAAACTTATTACTAACAGCGCTTTCTTTCCCCCAAGTAGACGCCAAACAACCTGGGTAGGACAAAGGAGAAACAATGAAACGGGATACCATAAATATATTCAATCCAATCAACTTTATTGTGTTTAAACAGAGACATAAACATTTTATAACCAATTCTATGGCATATGGTGGCACCAACTTAACATCTGACCATAGGTTGGTGAAAACGAACTTTGTGATTGAATGGTACAAACAACTTTTAACAACGGTGTTGTAAAAAGACTACACGACCCACACCAAAAACTAATGTTGGCAACATAGTAAACAACACAAATTGCCATAGACACTATCAAGAATTAAGCGGCCTACACACGCTCAAACTTTTTTATCAATAGTATTGACGTCGAACTTTTTGACGCTTTTTTGATCGTGTGTAGGCAGTATTGATGGATCTGATTTTTTTTTTTATATTTTGGGCAAACCGTCAAACTATTGAGCGTTGTGTAGGCACTCCTCAATATTTTGTGTCAAACTTTTGATTTTCAGAAGAAAGATCTATCATGGCGCCGTATAAAGAAGAAAAGAAATTTCTCCTAGAGCTTATGTATGTCTATAGGAGTTTGCCTGCGCTTTGGCAAATTAAAAGCAAAGAGTATAGTGACAGTGACAGGCAAAAGAAAAACAGTGCATACGAGACTCTTCTAATCAAATACCGCGAATACTACAACGAAGGCACAGAAGACGAGCTGAAGAAGAAGCTAGACACATTAAGGACCAATAACGCTGTGTCCAAATTTAGCGCGGTGGAGAAACCATTGCTTGGACCACTTAGTTCGTTTCTTTTTGCTGGTTCTTCGTTTGCGGCACACTAGTGCCAGAGCCAGCGCTATTGCTCCGTCCATTGCCGTTCACAGACTCAGACTGAATATTGCACAATAATATTGAGTGTGTGTGGGCAACCGTCAAACTGTCAAAAAGTTTGACGTCAATACTATTGAGGAAAAGTTTGCGCGTGTGTAGGCCGCTTTAGCCTACTTGTCTCGGAACCAATAACGCTGTGTCCAAATTTAGCGCGGTGGAGAAACCATTGCTTGGACCACTTAGTTCGTTTCTTTTTGCTGGTTCTTCGTTTGCGGCACACTAGTGCCAGAGCCAGCGCTATTGCTCCGTCCATTGCCGTTCACAGACTCAGACTGAATATTGCACAATAATATTGAGTGTGTGTGGGCAACCGTCAAACTGTCAAAAAGTTTGACGTCAATACTATTGAGGAAAAGTTTGCGCGTGTGTAGGCCGCTTTAGCCTACTTGTCTCGGAATTGTGACAACTCAATGTGGATAATGGCAATGATGACAAAAGCTCACTAAACACAACCTGGCAATGTGTAAGAAACGCAGCCAAACAATCAGCACTACAAAGTGCCGGCACGACAATGAAGAACCGGCCGTGTTGCTGCTATGCTATGCTGTTTCAAAGCTCTCCAGCTAAGAATAAATATCCATACAGAATGCCAAAGATGAAGAAAGGAGGCAAGGATTGAAATGTGAAAGAAATAAGATATTGCATGCCATACTCAAAATAAGAAATGCGAACTGGACAAAAAAGTGGAACACATCAACAAAGTCAGTAACGATCCCGCGATGTTTGAAGCAATTCGTCTCCTAAATAAAAAAAAAAAAAATATATATATATATATATTTTAGAACTTTAAAAAGTGGAAGCTGCATCGGGCAAACAAATATCAAACCCAAATGAAATAGCCGAGATACTATAATAACAAAATTCTACAGTTCCAAATTTCAAGACCAAGAATAAAAAAAATGTGAAATCGTTCGAAGGCTCCCCACGGCCGCTACTAAGGCCAATTACACGAAGGGGACACGCTTTCAATTAACGGCCTGAACAACAGCATATAATCACCAAAGGGAAGATGGTGTGTGTGGCGAATTATTGAAATATGGACCCCACTTCTAGATCAGACTATATCTTCAATAATACATTTGACAATCATCAACCCCTAGACATTAACAAAGGCGACATGATTTCCATCCCAAAGCCTAGAAAAAAGAAGGGTCATCCGAATTTAAGGCCAAATTAATGCCAATCTCAGAAAAGATACAGATAAGTATCACAGTGCAACACGTATTCGTCGAACACGCGTTCGTCGAATTCATGGATCCCTCTTACAGACTACATTGTCCTGAATATTTTCCTTCATTTTCTTTACATTTTTTGACATATTCGTCAAACCTATTCACGGATTCCTCGAACTTTCTGCCTACTGCTCAAGCAATTCAAGCAACTTTTCCCGTCTTAGTAGTCTGAAATACCCACGAACCTGTGACTAAAAATAGACCACATCATGCTAACATAACTTAGCTCGGTACCAGTCGTGTGAAAAGCCCACTAGGCGCCAGGAGGAGGAGGAGTACTTCTACTACTACTACTACTACTACTACTACTACTACTACTACTACTACTACTACTACTACCACCACTACTACTACTACT
>JBCJKE010052390.1:0-11875 GCA_039654525.1 Melibe bucephala | reverse complement strand
GGGGCAATTCGTTGAATTTAAAAACACGACACAATTGACTGAGTATTTTCTAAGTAATTAATTTCGTCTGTCTCTTCTTTTGCACCCCCCCCCCTTCCACAACCCTCTACCTCCTCAAGCATAATGTATCTTCAACGTGGCTTCTTTTAACTTTAACCATTTCGACCATTTCACTTTTTATTTATTTATTTTTCTTTTGTATGTAGGTGTGAGCTCTTTTGCTTGTAGGGATACATACCGTTGTGCTTGAGCGGTGGGCGGGGACTTGCTGGGGGCGGGGCGCAAGAAATCAAAGTAAACTTCCATCTTCGCCATGTGCTAGAATCTAGCTTTAGATCTCGACGATGTCTTATCACTAAAACATGTACTGTTTCTAGATCTCTTCTAATGGATCTAGATCTAAAGTATTTTAGTATAGAACATCTGCATTATTTAGATCTGGAATCCAGGTCTGTAATTACGATAAAACTGGCTAAATATCTAGATCTAGAATCTAGAGCTGCAGACTGCAGAGGTGTATAGTGTATTATTTTCAAATTGGTTATTAATTAGTTGATTAGTCTAGAATCTAGATCTAGATCTGGTAACAAGCGTCACACTATTGACACAGTGTCAATTGACATAGCGTAGTCTCTTGTTGACAGAGAGTAGTTTCCTATTGATACAAAGTATATTCTTATTGACTCAAAGTGGTTTCTTATTGATACAAAGTGGATTTTTATTATAATTATAATAATTTAATACAAAGACAAAGTGGATTTTTATTGATACAGAGTAACTCAGAGTAGTTTGTTGCCACAGATAATAATGATAATAGTTTATTGACATCAAAGTGTCTTTTCCCAACCAGTGTTTTGGGCCATCATACTATTATCAGGCCTACGTGTGGTATCAGTATCAGTATTTGTATACTATACTTTTAACTATAGTACCAACACCGGTTGGGAATAAGCACAGCCTATTGACATAGACAGGCAATGACATAGATCTCTCTAGATATCTAGCTTAGTTACTAAACTTAGTTTGTTGGGTTTTTTATGGACATGCAAAGTAAAGTATATATCTAGATCTAGAGAAATCTAGTTTCTTATTGACACAGAGAGTTTTTATATTGACACAAAGTAGTTGTTTTTTTTATCGAAGTAGCTTCTATTCAGACTCGTCCGAATAGCCTCCCATGGCACTGGGCACTGTGCTGGCTGATTATGTGAGCGGCCGCCTGGAAGACTAGACAAGTCAAGGGAGTCTCTTTTATTAATTTTAAGCGTTTTGGTGTGAAAAATGTCTCACTTCTCTTTTGTGAAATTGGCTTTGATCTCTTTAGCACTGGTGTGTTGTCTCATTTGTTATGACATATAACTTTAACACCGTCTATACAGTAGAATTGGAAACTTACTCATATATATATAATATATATATATATATACACACTGATTGCCATCATTTCCTTGGAGGCAAAGCTGTTGGCTTACAGAGTTGCTTTTGTGAAAGTGTCTGGTGGTCGGGAAGCAGCCTAACCAGTGCGACCGGGCACTTAGATAGGCGGAAAGGGTGCTCAGGTGATATTGGCCCTGTTGCTCTCTAGAGTTCTGATTTTCATTCTCCTTTAACTTACAGTTTTCAAGTCTCTTTGAAGTTTACTGTGCATCTTGAAAAGTGATTATCATTGTGAATGAAGATCATCTTGTTAAGTTTGTTAATCCCTTTTAAGTTTACGACCCCTGTCCACTGCCAGACAGTAATCATTTTGTTGCAAGACTCGTATGCTTTGTGTTGCGGAAATCTGTAGATGATCATTCATTTTAAATAACCAACTACCTTGTCAAGACAAGGCAAATGCTGTCTCGGGTCATTGAACAGCAGTGCATGTTTGTTCATCAAAGTCCAAATCTAGGCCACACCTTTTTCGTAGCATTGAAGTATTTGATTGGTTAGACAGTGGTCCATAGAGGAGGGTTTGCATTTGATACTTGTTCCCACACGCAAAGGGAAGTGGGTGCAAGCTATCCAAATCCAAGTGAGCAGAAAGGATGCCTTTTGACTCTATAGAGTAAAGTCTAGACGTGTTCATAGTTACTTTATCTACATTAAGTTATTAACCCTTTCTGTACCATAAATAGGGCCAATACATCGGGATGGGCCTGATATAACTCTTTAACTACAATTTCTCTATTATTGGGATGAGCATGTTATAATACTTCTCTGAACATCAACGCAAATGTAAAAGGGTAGCGGTTTTACTGTATGGTACGATATATGTGTATGTATTATCTTAGCTCACTGGCATTCCTGAAGCGTAGCATGAACACATTAATGACTTCATTTTACATGTCAAAGATAAATACTAAATAGAACATATATTTATTGAAGATTTAATCAAAATTATCAATCCTAGAACATAGAGGGTGTGTATGGGATCCACATGTTATAAAAACCTGATATAGAATAAATCTAGAGAAAAAAAAAAATTATATTTATGACCAAGAATTACTATTTAACTTTACACCAGCGGAGCTTCCAAGTGTTCTGCTTTTGGCGGGACACTCCCGTCCCTCTCATCCTCGACTTGTCCCGCCAAGCGTGATTTTGATCATGTCCATTTTTTCTGGCAATGATTATTTCTCTCAGGTTGCTATCTATGATTATTTGAAGAACACATAATAGGTAGACTGTACTAAGCCTATTGTAACGACCGTTATTGTTTATAATATTATGCACGTGATGGACCTGTTACGGTTACACCCACCACTGCCTTGTAGGATTGACCTAGGCAAATCCCCGGCCTGTTTTCAAGCATTCTCCTGAAAGGGGCTTGGTGAGAGAGGGAGAGTAGGCCTAGCATTCTACACGTCAAAGCATACTGGCTAGCGACAAGCTTCAAGATCCTTGAGTGGGATGAGACGAGCATGGTGTATTGTGGGAGCAGGGGATAGTATGGTGTTGGGCGTAAGTATGTGGTCGCGAGGCGAGAAGGCATCATCACGAGGACCTCGACATTGGCTTTCTTTTTTCTTTTTTTTTCCTTTTAACTATCAGTATCACTTTCCTTTTCAAATCTTCTGGGACTAGGCAGGAGGAAGAATGGTCAGTGCATGCTTTGTAGTGTAGAGTTGTATCGGTATCAAAGAATTTTAAAAATCTTTGATCGGTATCGCGAGTCGTTGGATGCTCGCAAGTCTCCACCAAAGTGCTTACAAGACCCTACATTAGAAGTTGCTTTCTTTAGTTATTAGTAAGGTCTTGCGAGCGTGGAGCGACTCGTGTCATTTGATACAGCTCTACAATGCATGTGCACACTCTACCCATCATTCGACACTGAGATCTTGATCTTCATCTACGTGATATCGTTCAAGGAAAAAATCTAAAGATGTATAAATTACTGTCGTACTCAAGAATTCTAATGGGCATTAATAGTCTGAGTTAGTCGACGAGCAGGCACTAAAAAGAATGAATAATAAGTAATTAATGTACAGAATGAAGAATAATAGATGTACTTAATGTACGAAATGAAGAACAGTGGGTAATTAATGTACTGAATGAACGGATGGTGGATAAAGGTACATGAAATTTGTCCCACCTCTTTTTCATTTGTCCCTCTCAGGCAACCTATCTGTGCCTCTTCCCCCAATTCTCACCTTGGCACCTCTGCACCAGGTGTAGCACACAAATCAGTATGAAAAATGTTAGACTGGTGCTCAAACATTTACAAACCGGCAGATAGTCATATGGAGTCATGGTTCTCTAATACATTCAGATTATAGAACTAAATTCCACTCCATGTAAAAAAAAGCACAGATATATGGACGATTTCAAACAGAAACTTAAATTCACAGCACTGGCAACTGACATCAAAATGCTGGACAAAGTGACTTTCTGGCGGGTTGACAAGAAAATCAGTTCAATTGAGTTTGTCTGTAATATGTATAATATAACTTAGACTAGCAGTAGTAGCAGCAGCAGTAGCAAGAGCGATGGCAGTAGTGGCAGTGGTTGTAGACAGAAAATCAGTAACGAGAGTTACTTTTAGTAGTCGCAGTTGCAGTAGCAGTAGTAGTAGAAGTAGTAGTAGTACATACAAATGTAGCTTAGAGAATAAGAAATTTTGTCAATATTATATCCAGGTATATGGATCATTGTTACAATACCAGACTATACAGGACTGCACAGGTATTTGATTTTATCCCAGCAATGCACTTACAACATACGCTTTTTACATCATATATATATTATTTTCTTCTACCTTTCACAGTGCTGACATCTTCCAGTTCCAGGTCGAGTGATTTTGCGCAGTGCCTTGTTGTTGTACAATGACACTACTCTGTTGTTCTTGACCAGCCCATAACTGTTTCATGTTAGATCTAGGACTTTGTTCCTCAATCATAGAAGCTGGAAAGAATAAATCAACAAGCCTACGCTACAATGTTTGGGCTGCCTGCTTTCCAACCCAATGCTGACAGCTTGCCAAGAGACTTGGTCAAGTGAATTTGTCATCTAGTAAGAAGGCTTCGACCATTCATATTTTCTGCAAGGGCAAGCAATCCAAACTCTCCCTGTTACTGTTAGTAGTATTGGAATCATTGGTGGGAGATAAACATGGACATGAAAGTGAGTGATCAATAATATTGATAAATTATATGTACCAGTATTGCAACCATCACTTATTATTGTAAGTAATTTTAGAAAAATGTCAAAGGACAGCGGTGGAGAAGTTTGTGGTGGATGGAAAGAGTGCAGTTGAAGCCTTGTTCTTCATGCTACTTGTTCTTCAGAAGTCAAGCATGGAGAAGATCGGACTATGAGTATTACTGCACTAGTGAACAAGGACATGTTTAATGTTTGGATTGTCTTCTTGAATAAAGAGAATGTGGATCTTAGGGTCAAGGTTGAAGGACAGTGTTAATCTTTATAATACATTGGAATGTTTTTGTTAAATTTGTCCCTTTAGTGACTTTTGCAGGAAGTAAACTTTGATTATATTAATGGGAAGGATGTTCGTATGCAGAATGGTTACCTGTCAGAATGTTCATGCAAATTGCCTTTATGTCATCTTACTGATACAAATTTTATTGTGAATGCTCATGACAAAAAAAAGCAAAAGGAGAAGAAGAACCGCTCTGATGTTTGTGTCAGAGCGGCAATGTGGGATTTGTACATTGCTTAGCAGAGGATGAGTGCAAACTGATAAAAGTATGGATGGACTAACAAGACTAATGTCTGCATGTAAGAATGGCCATGCCGAATGTGTGCATTCTCTTGTTAAGATTGAAGACATTGATATTGGTGCATGTGACTTGAATGGAATGACGGCATTGATGTACGCATGTCAAAATGGTCATGGTGATTGCGTGGGTCATCTTGTTAGAACGGGAAACATTCATTTTGATGCACAAGATGTAAATGAAATGACAGCACTGATGTACGCATGTCAGAATGGTCATGGTGATTGCGTGGGTCATCTTGTTAGAACGGAAAACATTCATTTTGATGCACAAGATGTAAATGGAATGACAGCACTGATGTACGCATGTCAGAATGGTCATGTCAATTGTGTGGGTCATCTTGCTGACACAGAACTCATTGATGTCAATGCTCGGGATGAAAATAAAACAACAGCATTAATGTTCGCATGTCAGGGCGGCTACATAGGATGTGTGTATCGTTTAGCTAAGGAAGCACACATTGATTTTAATTACAAAGATATGCATGGACTGACGGCACTAATGCATGCATGTAGGAATGGTCATGCCGATTGTGTCCATTCTCTTGTTTGGATGGAAGACATTCATATTGATGTAGGTGACTTAAATGGAATGACGGCATTGATGTATGCATGTAAGCATGACCATCCTGAATGTGTGCAACGTCTTGCTGAGGTGGACTGTGGAGTCAATTGCAAGGATGAACGTGGAATGACAGCTCTCATGACTGCATGTCAGAATGGTCATGCTAAATGTGTCTGTCAACTTGTAGAGATGGGGAACATTGATCTTAATGCCAGGGACACACATAAAATGACAGCATTGATGTATGCATGCAGAAACGGCAATTATGAATGTGTTCGTTGTCTTGTCAAGAAAGAGGAGGTAGATGTCAATGCCCAAGACAAAGACAGCTCGACGTCATTGATGTTTGCATGCGAGAATGGCCATTTTAAATGTGCACGTGATCTTATTGAGAAAGATGAGATTGACATTAATGCCCAAGATATAAATGATTCAACCTCTCTAATGTTTGCCTGTGAATACGGCCATATTGAATGTGTCCGTTGTCTTGTTAAGAGAGATGAGATTGAAATCAATGTCTTAAATGTAGAAGGATTCTCTGCCCTAATGTTTGCATGCATGAACGGTCACGTTGAATGTGTACGCAGTGTTGTTCAGATAATAGATGTTGATATTAATGCCAACAATTTGAAAGGAAAGACAGCATTGATGCTTGCCAGTCAGAATGGCCATGATGAATGTGTACGTTGTCTTTTAGGGATGACAAACATTGACATCAATGCCAGTGATGAAAATGGAATGACGACTTTAATGTTCTCATGTCAGAATGGCCATGATGAATGTGTTTATCATCTTATTAGGATGAAAGACATTGATATTAATGCCAGTGATGAAAATGAAATGACAGCACTAATGTTTGCCTCTCATAATGGTCATGATAAATGTGTGCATCATCTTTTTGAGTTTGACAACATTCAGGATGTTAATAGTAGAGATGTGAATAAAATGACAGCATTGATGTTATCTTGTCAGAACGGCCATATTGAATGTGTTCGTCGTCTCACTGGGATAAGGGACATTGACATCAATGCCAGAGATGTCAATGGAATGACAGCATTGATGTTCTTATGCCAGAACGGTCATGTTGAATGTGTGCATCATCTTACTGGGATAAAGGACATTGACATCAAAGTCAGAGATATGAATGGAATGACAGCACTAATGTTCTCATCTCAGAGTGGCCATGTTGAATGCGTTCGTCATCTTACTGGGATAAAGGACATTGATATCAACGCCAGAGATGTGACTGGAATGACGGCATTAATGTTTTCATGCCAGAACGGTCATGCTAAATGTGTTTATCATTTTTCAAGGATAAAGGACGTTGATATCAACGCCAGAGATATGAATGGAATGACAGCATTAATGTTCTCATGTCAGAATGGTCATCGTTCATGTGGGCGTACACTGCTTAAAGTGGAGGGCATTGATGTGAATGCAAAAACCAGAACAGACCAGACAGCTTTGATGCTTGCGTGTTCAAGAGCTTCAAAACTTCTGATCGATCTCACTCAAGTGAAAGGCATTGACTTGAACGCCCAAGACACCAAAGGCAGGACATTTTTGATGCATTGTTATTTAAACAGTTTTTCATGGTTTGAATCAGGTCTGTTCTTAATCAATGGTGTTAAAGTGAATTTAAGTGATAGTAAAAGAATCACTCTTCTAATGGTTGCCTCTTTGGATGGCAGGGATAAGCTGGTGAGACGATTAAGGCCATATATGAAAGTCGATGACAGAGATGTACATGGATGGACGGCGTTGATGTATTCAAGTGAAAACGGCAATCCTGTATGCCTTGAACGTCTGAAACATGCAGATATGAACATTTCTGATAATAAGGGCATGACAGCCTTGATGATGGCATGTCTCCATGGCAACACCAAGTGGGTTGAGCATTTCCTACGCATTGTGGACATCAGTTATGTCAATCAAAGGGGTTACAGAGGCAGGACGGCGTTAATGTTCTCAGCAGGATCCGGACACTCAGACATTGTCAAGCTTCTTCTTGAGGTAGTAGGGATCGAAGTTAATATCCAAGACATCTGTGGCAAGACAGCTTTGATGCTCGCCAGTCAACATGGCCACGTTGATTGTGAAAATTACTTGCTTCGTGTCGATGGCCTTGATGTAAATTCTACAACAAACACTGGTTGGACAGCGCTCATGCTTGCATGTCAAAATGGCCATTACAGGTCTACCCGACTTCTGATTCACAGCAACAAAGCCCACGTGCCTGCAAGAAATGATGAAGGCTTTACTGCTTACAACATAGCAAAGATTAACAAACATTATCGATGCTCTGACGAAATCTATGTGTTTGCTATGGCCATTGGCAGAGAAGACTATCTAGATCAAAGTGAATGTGCCAATGTTCCTGATGATTCAGTAGAGAAAAAGCAAAAGTCTTTGAAGAGATTTTGTACGTCAGGACGTTACGTGGAAATGAAATCTCTTCTGTTGGACGATGAAATTGATGTTAATTTCCACGAAGACGGAAAGACATATTTAATGTTGGCAAGTGAACGTGGCTATACCAATGCCATTGAAGTTCTTCTCCAGCATCCTGGCATAGACATCAATGTGAAAAGTACCAATGGACGCACAGCATTGATGTATGCATCTATGGAAGGCAAAGGTCATTGCGTCAAGCGTTTGCTTCTTACAGGCAATGTTGATATTAATGCCAAAGACAACACAGGTATGACAGCTTTCTTGTACGCATGTGCAAATGGCCATACTAGAAGTGCACGTCGTTTGCTTCGTACTGGAAGGGTTAACATAAATGACGGAGATCCTAACAACACCACACCTTTAATGCTGGCATCTCTTGGTGGGCATTTCAACTGTGTGCAACGATTGCTTCGTCAAAAGAACATCGATATAAACCTGAAAGATGACAATGGGTGGAACGCCTTGATGTATGCCGCTGACAATGGAAATGTTGATTGCTGTACTCTTCTAACTCGTGCTGGGATTGATCCTAATATAAAAGACGAGAAGGGCATGACAGCTTTCATGTGGGCATCTCTGCATGGACATAGCAAATTCGTTGGTAAATTTTTAAAGAAAAAAATTGATGTCAATGACACAGAGAAGAGTGGAATGAGCCCATTGATGTTAGCATCGTGTTTGAATCACAAGGACATCGTAAAAGGAATTCTTGACCGTAAAGGCACTCGTTTAAAGACCAAGAACAGGGATAACATGACAGCCCTCATGCTTGCATGTGAATTTGGTTCTACAGAATGTGTAAGAAATATTGTAGGAATCCGTGATATAAATCTTATTGTCAATAAAAAAGATGTACGCGAAACCACAGCTCTAATGCTTGCAAGCATCAACGGACATGGAGACTGCGTGAGTCTTCTGCTAGGCATGCCAAACATTGACATCAATGTAATGGATAGAAAGGGAAGTACCCCATTGATGTTAGCTTGCTGCCGCGGCCATGCAAAATGCGTTGAACACCTTGTTGAGGTAAAGGGCATTAATGTCAATGCCGGGGATGAAAATGGAATGACTGCATTGATGAAGGCATGCCGAGAAGGCCATGTAGAGTGCGTTGAATGTCTTGTGCTGGTAAAGGATGTTGATGTCAATGCCAGGGATCACCACGGAAGGACGGCATTAAGATGGGCATGCTACAAAGGCCATGTTGACTGTGTTGAACGCCTTATCGAAGTAAAAGGCATTGATGTCAATGTCATGGATAATAATGGAAAAACTGCTTTGAGGTGCGCCTGTCTCAAAGGCCATGTTGACTGCGTTGAGCTTCTTCTCGCGGTGAAAGGCATTGATGTTAACTCTGTAGAGAATGATGGAAGGACGCCACTGATGAAGGCATGCCGTCAAGGCCAAACTGAATGTGTTGAACGTCTTGTACAGGTTAAAGACATTGATTTCAATGCCACTGAAAATTGTGGGAAAACAGCACTGATGAAAGCATGCTTCCATGGTCATGTTGAATGTGTTGAATGTCTTGTCGAGGTAGAGGGTATTGATGTCAATGCCGCAGATAAAAATGGATCAACGGCACTGATGCAGGCATGTTACAATGGTCAAGTTGACTGTGTTGAATGTCTTGCCGAGGTAGAGGACATCGATATTAATGCTATGAAAAATGATGGGAACACGGCATTGATGAAAGCGTGTTACAAAGGCCATGTTGAAAGTGTTGAACACCTTGTCAAGGTAAAGGACATTGAAATCAATGCCAGAAATAAGTATGGAATGACTGCGCTGATGAAGGCTTGCCACCAAGGCCATGTTGAATGTGTTGAACATCTTCTTGAGGTAAAGGACATTGATATCAATGCCAGGGATAATGATGGAAAGACGGCACTGATGAAGGCTTGCCACAAAGGTCATCTTGAATGTGTTGAGCGTCTTCTTAAGGTAAAGGACGTTGATATCAATTCTGGGGATATTGATGGATTGACAGCACTGATGAAGGCATGTTACAAAGGGCATATTGAATGTATTGAACGTCTTGTGGAAGTAAGTGACCTTGATATCAATGCTGGGGATAATGACGGAAGGAGGGCGCTGATGATAGCTTGCAGCAGTGGCCAGATTGGCAGTGTTGAACGTCTTGTCAAGGTCAAGGACATTGATATGAATGCTGGGGATAAAAATGGAATAACAGCACTGATGAAGGCATGTCGCCAAGGCCAAAGGGAATGTGTTGAGCATCTTGTTGAGGTAAAAGATATTGATATCAACGCCAGGGATATTGGTGGAAGGACGGCATTGAGGTGGGCATGCTACCAAGGTCATGTTGGATGTGTTGAATGTCTTGTCCGGGTAAAGGACATTGATATCAATGCCAGGGATTATGGTGGAAGGACAGCACTGATGGAGGCATGCTACAAAGGCCATGTTAAAAGTGTTGACCGTCTTGTCAAGGTTAAGGACATCAATGTCAATGCTGCGGATGATAAGGGAAGGACGGCTCTGTTGAAGGCATGTTACAAAGGCCACTTTAAATGTGTTGAACGTCTTGTCAAGGTGGATGGCATTGATGTCAATGCTGCAGATAATGATGGAAAGACGGCCTTGAGATTTGCATGCTACCAAGGCCGTGCCAAATGTGTTGAGCGTCTTGTCAAGGTCAATGACATAGATATAAATGCCGCGGATAGCAATGGGAGGACAGGACTGTTGATGGCATGCTTTCAAGGCCATGTTGAATGTGTTGAACATCTTGTCAAGGTCAAGGACATTGATATCAATACTGGGGATTATAAAGGAATGACAGCACTGATAATTGCATGCTACAAAGGCCATGCTGCATGTGTTGAACATCTTTTCGAGGTCAAGTACATTGATGTCAACGTCATTGATAAAAAAGGAAGGACAGCACTTATGGTGGCCTGCTTCGAAGGTCGTGTTGAATGTGTTGATTGTCTGGTCAAGGCAAAAGGTATTGATATCAATGCTGTGGATAAAAATGGAAAGACGGCACTGATGAAGGCATGCAACAGAGGCCATGTAGAATGTGTCGAACGTCTAGTTGACATAGAGGACACTGATGCCAATGTCGCAGATTTTAATGGAAAGACGGCACTGATGAAGGCATGCAGTAGAGGCCATGTAGAATGTGTTGAACGTCTTGTGGAGGTAAAGGACATTGATGTCAATGCTGAGGATAACGGCAGAAGGACAGCATTGATGGTGGCATGCGACAAAGGTCATGTTAAGTGTGTTGATCGTCTTGTCAAGGTTAACGTACACCACAAACATCTACATTTGGCCTTTGGCATAGCAGTTATGGGTGGCCACACTAAATGTGTCGGTATTCTTTGGAAAGCAGAGAACGTTTGGCAGACCGCATTGAAGAGGTTTATTTTCCATGCATCCCTATTGGCATGCCGTCATGTTATGTTCCCCATGTTGTCTATTCTAACTGGCGATTGAATTATTGTACATTAAGTCAATTTCAATTAGTGTTACATATCCCTTACAACCAATTTCTTATAGTGGAAGTAATAGTGGAAGTAGTAGTAGTAGAAGTAGTAGTTGTAGTAGTAGTAGTAGTAGTAGTAGTAGTAGTAGTAGTAGTAGTAGTAGTAGTAGTAGTAGTAGTAATA
>JBCJKE010052279.1:0-11877 GCA_039654525.1 Melibe bucephala | reverse complement strand
CTCTCTCTCTCTCTCTCTCTCTCTCTCTCTCTCTCTTTCTCTCTCTCTCTCTCTCTCTCTCTCTCTCTCCCTCCCTCAATACCCACCCACCAACCTACCTACCTATTCATATATCTATTCCCCTCCCCTCTCCTTTCTGTCCGCCTCCCTTCCTGCCTGCCTGTGCCCAAAGCCCCCCCCTCCACTCACACACATTTTATTCTTACTAATTTCATTTGAAATACAGACAGTAAAAAGTTTAACAGGTTCACAACGTTGCTGCAGTGGTGGAGACAATCCACCTTTACCTAAATCCTCATGTGGTATATTGTAACTAGATTTTGCGTCTCTCTGCCATCACGTCTACAGTACCTCGATGGATTCCAAATGAAATTCAACCCTTCAAATTGCACCTGTCAGTAAGGTGAAATGATTTCAAATTTCAACATTTCTCCTTTTTCTCCATCTAGGCAATGATATCGGCCGTTCCTGCTATGGAGCCTTGTCTGTGAAAAATGCCTTTCAGTATGCTTACCTAGTCCTGAATCATGCAGTGAACCCCAAGAACTCTCACCTGACTCACAACAATTACAGGTATGTGTTTGAATATGGTGTGGCTCGTTACTTTTCTCACATTCATTACTCCTAATCAATGTCAACTGTATGTTCTTTGAAACTCACGATCGCTTGGATATGTTCAATATTACAGTACAGTACTTCGATTTATTCAATTATTCCTGTCATTTATAACATAATGACGCTAATGCTCAAACGACGTAATTAGCAATACCATCTGAATGTTTCATTTATCCTTACAGTATCCTTGGCCGCATCATCCGAGTGACTGATGAAGTCATGTCATATCGTGACTGGGTGAAGAGCAAGTTTGCGGAGAAAGTCAAGGCCAACAAGGAGAACATTTCTGCTCCGGTACCGGATGAATTGGTCAAGGCGGCTCCTGTGGGGCCCTGCCTGGACAGTCAGCCAGCGCCCGTTGCCATGGAGCCGGCAGCTTGCATTTCCAATGGGCTGGCCTCTACCAAGGCGCCTGCACTACACAGCCGGGGAATGTCATATGCTGCAGTCACCTCGGGCAAGGCAGAGGCTTCAAGGTAAGACATTTGCAAGCCCTTGCCTCTTGCGGTGGAGCATTTTGCAGGGGATATTTTGCTCTTATTGGGCTTGGTGGTGCTCCCAATGAAATGTGTAGAGGAATCCTACCATACAGTGGGTGTTGGAGTTAGTCCAAATATGATTTGTAAATGTTATAGTGCTTCACAATTTTATTTAGAAGAAAAGAAATGTAATGTAAAAATTAGTCAATTAAAATATCTGTATATGTATAGGTATCTGTACAGTTCTTGACTGACTTTCTTTCTTTCTTTTCTTGTGGTTTTGGGTTTGTTGTTGTTGGGTTTTTTTTTTTGTTTTTTTTTTGTTTTTTTTTAAAGCATTTACCATATTTAATGTGCACGCAAAGAGTATTTTGCTCACAACAAGCCTTAGATGGGTGAGTTTATATAAATAAGTCCCATTGTAGAGGTATACAAGGGCCACTACCTCTCTCCCTCTCCCTTTCTCCCATCTTTCTCGCCCCCTCACTCTCCCTGTCTCCTTCTCCTCCCCCCATCTCTCAGTCTCCCTCCCTTAATACTGTTACTATTGTCATCATCATTTTTCATTTTATTTTACTTTTAAAGTAAATACTGCCCTTGTTCTTGTTTAAAATGGGTTTTCCTGAAAATTGCATTATTTTTCTTCCTCTCTGTCAGGTCCAAGTCTGGCAATGCAAACAGCCAGGATGGAAGTGGAGACAGTGAGTGCTTTGACTCTAGTGAACACAGTTCGGGCTACAGCACATCAAATAGCTCCGATAACGCCAGTGATACGGTAAGTCATCAAAAAAAAAATTTCGCGCAGTTGCAAATTCCATTTAAAGTATCTCTTTTTCATCTCAAGTTTGGAGCAGTAGTTATGGTCGTCTGAAAATCATGATTATGTTTTAAGTATAAAATATTATGTTTTGTCCTTGAAACTTCCTGATAACCTTGACTGAAGACAGTGACTGACTGGATGCCTAACATTTTGATTTGAAAGTCTGGTTTTCAGGCTATACGGGCCTGGAAGGGTTACGGAATGACCTCTTTACCCCCTAAGGAATATTTTTATCACATTGTCTTCGCAACCGACTTGTTTTGTTTCAATTTATGATTTGAATTGGATGTTTTTTCTCTTCTTTTTCAGGATTCAGAACTGAATTTGGAGTCCAGACATAGTGTACAGATCTCCCTCGACAGTAACAGCCATACTAATTCGAACATAAAGTCCTCTCGGTCAAATCTTAGCTCGGGGAGTCAGAGCAGGGGAGCCAATGCCCCCATCCAAAGCCAGCAGTTTACACGGAGCCGGGACACCAACAGAGCTTCCCTTCCTCCTTCCGGTAGCGGGAGAAGCTTTGCCAAACCCACCCGTGACACCAGTAACAGCAGTGTGTCTTCAACGCGTTCGTATAATGGAAGTAACAGTGGTAGCAGTGGTGGTGGTGGTGGAGGAGGAGGAGGAGGAGGGGGGAACGGTAGCGCCTTGTACTATGCGTCGAAACAGAACGCTTCTGGTTACGGGAGTTACAACGGGGCCTCATCTGGTGCACAAATCCACACCCATGAGCGCCTCAGTGCTCCACCATATTACCACCCCCATCATCCCCCCATTCACAACCAGCAGAATCATCCACCGTTTCAGATTTCATCCCATCAAGGCCCGTCCAATAACAGGGACAACCGTGAACGATTCGTCCACTACAATCCGCAAAACACCCACATCTCCCACCATAGACCTCCGCACCGCCAATACCCTGGATCACAGCATAACGGCAACAACAACAGCTCTATGGGAGGGCGCAGTGGTGGAACAAAGCCGCGTCGGAAGACTGGCAAACGGGATAGCTCACAAAACCGGGGAGGCAATGCATCTAGGTGATATTAGGAGAATCCTTGTCAAATTTGCAAAATAAAACCTGGTTAATAAATTTCTTGACCGCCACAGCATAGCCTCGGAGAGGCATACAGGACGACTTCACATGGATGAGAGAAGAGTTTTAAAGGTCCCAGCCTGGGACATTGATCCTAAAGGGAGTTTAGGAGAATCTTGGAGAGCGGCAAAAATATTGCCTCTTTGCCCTGTACGGTTTCTACAATCTGGTCTATTTTAGTCTCCTAACAATCTTTTCCTTTTTTTTTGTTCTCTTCCATCTTTTGTCGCCGTGTTGGTTCCTTTTTCTGACCTCCAATCCATATTCTTGTCATTCCAATGCTGTCTGTCATTCTGATGATTCACATTGGTCTCCCCCCCCCCCCCCCCAAAGTCTTGGATTTTGTTCTGCTTCACTGACTATATCTTTTGCCTTGTGCGGTTGGGCCATATTGAACTGGAGGGAACTGATCTGACGGCATTGCTGTTATGTGCTGTAGTCGGTGCTTGTTTTAAGACAAATTGACAAATTTGTTTCATGTAGTAGAGGACAAATTTGTTTTATGATTTTCAATTCTGTGATTGAGTGGTTTGGTGATAAGTTACTTTCCATTCTTTTGGCATCTTTCTTTCTTTTTCCTTATAATGTTTAGCAACTTATGTAGGCCGAAAAGGTATATTGTGAAAAGAGATTCAAAGTCTGTGTGATATGAAAAAGAGATTTTCTCTATTTATCTTCAGTAATATTCCAAAACATATTGTCATAAAAGTTCAATTTGAAAAGATAAAATTATACCTGAAAGGTAGGTTGTTTTTTTTCTTTTGTTTTGGGTTTTTTTGTGGTTTTTTTTTCATTGACCTTTTACATAATTCTAATCAGGACTCAGTCATTTTCTCTCTTGCCAATGTGCACACCACTGATTCATAAGAATAGGCCATTCTAAGTGATACCTGTGTACATTTCCTGATTTCATCTGGTTCCTGGTGATTTTGAAGTTGCAAGGGTCTTATGATCTTTGAGACCTTAGGAGTACCACAAATAGCTTCAATCTTTTTTTTTGACTTATTGTGTCTATAGTCTCTCAACCGCTCCACCTTCTTCCTGCTTCTTTTTTGTTTTTTTGTTTTGTTTTGGGTTTTTTTGTGGGGGAAGCCTCTGTTCGGTCACTTCCATGGCAATTCTGGGTCTTTCTTGACGTGAAATGTTTCTGCTTTATCTTGTTGCTGCACATCGTTGTCCAGTGCTGTGTTCCGGTTTCACAAAGTTCAGAACATCAGAGAATTACAATTTGCTCAGGTCAAACTTACCCCTTCCCCACTTTTGTCTATTTGCTATGCTAATTATTTTCATATGGATGCAATTACAATACCGCACATGAAATTTTGTAATTTATTCTTTATGTAAAAAGGTCAAACCCCAATCCATATCATATTTTTCCTGTTTGTGCCTCGCGTGTGTGTGTTTGTCTTGCAGTGAGGGAGGGATGGATGAATGAAATAAGACGAGAACATTCTTGAGTGGAAGACTGGAAAATGGTCTAAGTGAAATTTTATCATAGTCCAAAAATTTATTTCATTTTGCAATTGTCCTCTGCATTTGAAATGAATGTGCATTTTCTTGTCCAGTCATGTCAAAATTGACACAAAAGTTGATTTGTTTCTGCCTTTGTCTCGTTTAACTGTATCATGATGCTGATTCATTTTGTATGTATGATATTTCGCTAATTTTCCTCCCTTTCGAAAATTTCTCTCTTCCATTTCCATAGTTATTCTTGAAGTTGAACAATCTTTTGGTTCAAAGTCAATGCTTAAAATTTAGGTGCAATATGGCTAGTTCACCTGAAAAAGTTATATATTTTGTCCCCATGAAAGACATCGTTTTCTCTCCATGTCTAAAAGGATGTGTTGTTAAAAGGAGTTTGAGAAGACTTTTTAACTTTTGTACATTTTGAATATGGAAAACTACCAGACAATTCATTGAGTCATGCAATGCTATTTAATCTCGCTACCTTCCCCTCTGCTTGCTTTTCCTTTTGATGAATACAAAATGTGCATACGCAAAAAAGTGAATCATACAAAGGAATGAAACAACTTCATCTTTTCAGATTTTAAAAATATTTGTCAAGCTTTCAGGTATGATAAACTTCTCCTTTATTGGCTCAGTCCAGTTTGTCTCATTGCTTTGAACACTACAAAAAAGTCCCAAGTTTCTAGTGTGGACTAAATTTATATTCATTGAGAAAGGCGCAAATGTTCTTTATAAATTACTTGTTGATTTCAACTAGCATTGATATAAATTTATAATGGACATCACCTTGAATATTCGTGCTAAATCACTTTAAAGTTGAGAGAATAATACCTATAATGTACTTTATATGCCAGACAGATTTGAGAAAAATTTATGATGTAAAGAGAAATTACTACTAAAATATAAATGTATGGTTTTCAGGTCTACTTATTTTATATTTCGCGGATGGAAAAAACAAAACAACAAAACAAAGCAAAACAAAACAAAAAGCTAAAAAAAAAAAAAAGCAAAAAAAAAAAAAAAAAGCACACAACTAAAATGATAAAAAAAACAACAAAACAAACAAAAGCTAAAGAAAAGATAAATAAATTTAAGAAGCCACCTTTATTTTTTATGGTGGTAATGTAATGAATGATGGTATAAATTTAATTACTGTGTTTTTAATGATTTTACTTATATGTGAGTGTTATGTTCACTCAGTGACATTTTGTACATATTTCTTGCTGATAAAAAGTAAATAAAAATAAAATAAAGAACCAAACAACTGGCCTTACCAGTGTACTATTATTATGAAAGGGTTGATATTTTAACATTGATGCCAATGTCACGTTCAAAAGAAAAGAGGCAGACTTGTTTTCTCCTCACCTATTTTACAATTACCATTCTACTGTGCTCATTTTTCACTGCTTCTTGTTTTCTTTAATTTATACAGTTGTGTTATATAAATCATTCTTCATTTGTTGATTCATATATATACAAAATTACCTTTGTTATATATATTATCATTCATTTTGCAGAAATTGATATACTTCATGTTATGTTGTTTGCATCTGGTTGGGATATATTAAAAAAAAAAAAGTTTTTGATTTATTATCATTATTGTCATTGTTATTATTTTTATTATTATGATTATTAATATTCTTACCGTTTTTATTATGATTGATACATGCATTATTGTCATTATTGTTTTCTTTTTCTTTTCTTTTTTTTTTTTTTTTTTTTTTAACTCAAGCGTATAATTCTGGTTAGGCAAAAGACTTTAAAGAAGAAGCAAAATTTAATTAGCATTTTATATTTTCACTTTTTAGGGGGTTGTTTTTGGCTCTGGATATTCATGATTTAATTGTAGATTCTACCCCCGTTTCTATTAACAAGTCTGTAAAGAAATCCCTTATTCTTGTTCATTTGTATTTATCTGATTTCAAGTTAAAAACTTTAAATAAGTTGGTTTATCATCCAACATTTTTAGCCCTACTCCCATCCCTCCCTAATGGGATTTCTTGTGTAACAAAGCAGATATGCTAATGCTAGACTATATTAAATTTTAAAAAAAGTATAGATAAGGACTTGCTACACTTTTGCCCCCCAGGAAATGACAATTTTTTCTTCTTCCTTCCTACCATAGTCTTTCTTGTCCATGTGTCACAAAACAACAAACAAAACAGAACTTATTTTATTCTAATAATACTCCTTTCACTCAAATGAAATTGTGTAGCAAGTAATCTGGCTTGTCAGCTGTCATAATTGACTGCATTATGAGAAATCCCTCACTTAGGAATCTCTGATATATGCCACTATATATGACCCATATGCCACTAACATGTGACAACCTCAAATCTGAACCGGTATCTAGTTCTTTCTGGTTAACTGTTGGCTTTTTCTTTTAGTCTGAAATAGATGTTTTTATTTGTTTACTTTAAATTTGTTAATTCACAGCATTTAAGTAAGCCTTCTGTAAATGTTACATACCATTTTTTGATTGATCAATTTCCCAACAATTATCTTATTAGTTCTTTAATCTCAGGTCAATGTATTCATTACTCCGTTTGAAAAAAGAAAATAAAAAGAGACTTTTCATTAAAGTCACTGTTATTTTCAACAAGAGTTTAGAAGATTAAAGAATTTTACAGTATAATTTCAATAGGGGGTGGTCACAAGAGTACGGGTCAAATAGAAGGAACAGGTTTATAATCAGCTCAGTCAGTTTTTATCATCAGATTGTTGATTTTCTCGAGTTTTTTTTCTAGAGAATATAGTTAAGTGTTGTTTAGTATTGAGCTGTAAAAGGTTGTTTTGTGATGGGAATTTTCCCCTTATTGAAAATGCAAGTCTTACTTCTGATTGTTTGAAGTATCAATTTAATTACCAATTTTCAATTTGTATACCATTACATGTACTAACTTTAGATAATCATATCTTGTTTTACTACAATCTCATGAAATTGTCTTTCTCGGGTGTTGTTGGTTTTTTTTCCCTTTGTTTTTAAGTCAGTTGAATGTATTCTGAGTTAATGATTTTCTATCTTCTCACTGCATTTAATTAGTGTTTAAAAATTGGATTGAATGTTTTGATTATTTTATAGTATGATTTAGCTGGGAAGAAAAGAAAATTAATTAAAATTAAAAGTACAAGGAAAACCTAAGACATTTCCCTCAGTCTCAGTTTAGTAATCTCTTATATATTACTTCATAATATTAATGTGATGCAGCTCTTATTATTTTTGTTCATAGTTTAAGGGAGGTGATGTATTTATAATGTTGAATTAATATAGTACCTGTCATGGTTTGGTTTTGTTTGTGCTTTTGGTTTTTGTTGGGTTTTTTTTTCTTTTGGTTTTTGAGAGGGGTGTGCTGTGGCGTGGGGACGGGTGTGTGTGTATGTTAAATTTAGTCTTGGATTTGAAGTGCATAGTCCTTTACCAAAATTCTTTCAACTTCATATATATCCTTTGACTTGAGCTTTTCAAGTTTTTTTGTTGTTACTAGATCTTGAAGTCATGATTGCTGTTTAAATTAGAGACATGTTTTTTCTTAAAGTAGATTATGTGTTCAAATTTGGACGTAAAGCCCCCACCCATCCACCAGTATACAAAATCATGAAAGATGTCCTCCCCTACCAAAATTGACATTGTCATAATTATGCAAATGTCTTGCGATTCACGAAAGAGTATTGTCTTCCTGGGAAAGTGAGTCTCCTTTGCTAGAAAAGCTTTCCAGACACCCTGTATCGGAACTAAGGTGATGAAAGTAAATTTTGGCATTTAAATCTCCCTTTGGGTTGGGGGGAGGTATAATGGGTAAAGAAAATTTAAAAATATTGTATCAGAATTTCTATTATAACTGGAATTATGTCATGAAATGTTGTGTCTGACTTATGTTGAAAGTCTAGAGTATGGGATCATGTGCTTTTTATAATTCACAGTATTAATAATTCTTTTGTTCAACAGTCTTGTCTTGTTTACATTTGTGGATCATAATCAAAGCTTAATTCTGTGTCAGTTCAATTCCATCCACCTTCCTCGCCACTCTACTTAACTTCCAATTTCCTAAACACCACATTATGGACTAAGTATTGCAACTGAAATTTAGTTTTGTCTGAGTGCCTACTGCATCAACACATGAGATCAAGGCTGTTGTCTTTTGGTTGTTTTGTTCAGTCGATAATCAAACTTTGCATCCCCCATAAGGACTAACAAGATGAACTCGACAAGAACCAAAAAAAATGTCAGTGTCCACTTTATTAATGTCAGTTTTATATCCCAAGGGGGAAAAAAAGCAATAAAATAGATCCATGAAAGGTGTCAATTTGCTTTGTGAAGTTGTCTCTAATAGCCTGTGATCTAAATTTCTAAAGGATTCTGTGAGAGTTTTTGAATGAAACTTCTATAAGTAGAGATAATGAGTGTGAAGATTGCATCATTTCTTTCCTTAACCCATCTTTTACTTCTTTATCACTCCAAAACTGGCTGCTCTTTGGCGATCATTTTGTTGTTTGAAGTCAAAAGAGTGGTATTCTGTCATTGTCAATATTGTTGTTACTTATCCTTGAGTGCAAACATCACTTGTATTAGTAGTTCAAATAGTATTTTTAGGTTTTAAACATGTTTTGAACCATACTTTTTATTTTTACTCCATCGGTTCACCACTACAGCCAACTGGTTGAAACTAAGTGTAAGCACAGCTGAAAGAAACCTGACTTGTTGCCAGAGTTATCAGGATTTTGATTTATGTCCTGTTAGCATAATATTATGATATAGTACAAAAATTGTTCGTTTTAGCCAAATCTTTAAAGGTCCAACAAATACGATTTTGAATTGGAGTGTAGCTTTCACCCCTGAGTACTAGTAGAACATGAAACAAAAAATATGATTTTGAATTGGAGTGTAGCTTTCACCCCTGAGTACTAGTAGAACATGAAACAAATTTCATGAAACAAATTTCATTTGTTTTTGATCCTTGAATTAGAGACAATTCCTTTGCTTTTCACAAGATTTGCACCAAGAATGGAAGAAAGTAAAGATTTTGAGTGTTGTAAGTTGCCTGTTGACAGAATGTATGACTATTATTAGACCTAAATTTTATCGCTTTGATAAGCGATAAAATTCTTCACAAACTACATTGTTTCATTGTTGAATATGTATTGTTTTCTGTTGATTGCCTGCTTCCCTCATCCCCATGATAAAGCAGTCAAGAGAAATCATATTATGCAACATGCAGATGCTTCACTTGTACTATTAACAATCATTGTAGACTTAATTTATGACAGAATGCCAGTGTTGAAGCAAGCAAATGGACAAATGATATTTATTTAGGTTGAGAGTCTTAATAATGGATTACAGTTAATGAATGTAATTTTGTTTTGCTTTGCTTTTCTCTTCTGTCATCCCAGCTTCCAAATTGTTTCTTACGTAGGCATTAACTCTGACTTAATTTATAAAAATTACACAGCTTGTGAAAAACACTTTCCTTAAAATGTAATTTCTCAACTAGTAGCTTCAAGAGCTTTAGGAGCCAGAATTGTGTAGAATATAAAATGAAGTAAGGAAACATAAGGTGTGGTTTATCTGTTCACTATTTCTCAGGAAAGCATTATAATGATACTATTGAACTGACTTTTTTTTTTTTTTTTTTAAAGTTTTTGAAAGACCGAAAGTGTTTTGACATGAATTTACTGTTGCTCATATCAAATTTTCATGCCAGCTCACGATGAGCTGAATTCTATTCAAGTGTATTCTAAATATTTATAAGTGACACAATTTTGCTCAGGATACTTATACTAACTACAGATATTGATTGACATATTTAAGTCAGTCTTCCTGTCCTATTCCTCATTCCCCATTCTGTTTTCTTTTATCTCTTGTTATGTTTCTCAAACCTTCTTTTTTTTTTTTTTTTTTTTTTTTTAATTTTCAACCCCAAACCAATATTAATTCCCAAGTCGATTTGGAAAGAAACGTCCTAATGATTTGTGTGATTTTGCCTTTCCAACTATTGTTTTGAAAGAAAACTGAAATATTTGCTTGTCCATAAAAGAAAAATATCCTTTTTTACATTTAGTTGAAACAGACCGATCGCTATTTTTGGTTTTTTGTTTTGTTTGATTATTATGTATATATGTAGAGTTGGTCTACTTCTGCTGTCTTTTTTTAATCTTCATTTAATTCATCATGATTCTTTCTCTGTCATTGCAATTTCCTTCTCTTTTCAAGATGTGACAATGTCAAATAGTGAAGCAAAAAAAGTTGCATTTAAAATATAAAGTTCAATTTGGAAGAAAGTCCAGCTTAGCTTGAGACTTTTTTACACGTCAAAGAAGCAAAAGAAAAAGCAAAAACAAAAACAAAACAAAAAACCAAAAAGAAACTGCTCATTTTGCCCAGTGTTAAAATTAAGCCAAGTGCCATGAAGTGAATCAAAACAATATTCACCAAGAAGCCAAAATATCCAAGTACCATCATTTTAGTCAATTAATATATCTATAAGTAAAATTGATAGCAACCTGTAGATTTTACCTCTTAGTTAATGATTTATAGTTATAGCTGATTATTGGCATTTGTTGCTGATGATAGTTGTTACCAGTATTATAGTAGTAACATTTGTTCTAGAGAAATCCTTTGTTATTTAAGTTTTATTGTTATGGAGGTTGTTGCAAATCTTTCTTTTTTGTCCTTTTCTGAATTTTATATGTATTTTTATGCCAAACTTAATATGTACATTTATTATAACTACAATTATCATTATTGCCATCATCTGATATTGTGATGAATACTTACCTAGTTAAAGGCCACCAGTGTTGTTGGTGACATGAGAAAACAAGCAAAGAACCTGTGCTAGTCTTATCTAAGGAGGGCAACCAAAGTATTGTTTCAAGGTCCTCATTTTATAAAATTGTGTTATGTAGTAGTATTTATTGGAATGTTTATTGCTTTGTGTCGCCTTGCTGGGTTGAAAGTTTGGGTGTGCCATGTGTGTGCATACCTGCAGGATTCTCCCTCTTCTTCCATGTCTCTTTCAATCTTGTTTTCCTCTACGCCCATTTTCAAGTGGTTAGGAGAACAGATATTTTCCCTCCCCAAAAGAGGGATGCAGTTCTTGTTTTTGTTTTCATTTTCATCATAGATGATCAGCTGGATCTACTTTATGAAGAGATTTGGATTTGGCTTACTTAGAAGTGAGTGTACTTTATCTCCAGACTGCTTCGATAAGACAGATGAGGGAAGAAGACTTATCTGTCATAAATGGGTACATAATATATGATGAATATGTGTGTTTTGATTTCCTGAAACAGAACAAAGAGTGTAGAATGGATTCTAATCAAGTTTGGTTAAAATGTGTTATTGTAGTTGTAGCTGTCTCGCTTAAGGCAAATGGAGGGGGGGGGGGGGGGGGGTCCGCCCCTGC
>JBCJKE010052168.1:0-10921 GCA_039654525.1 Melibe bucephala | reverse complement strand
AACGAAAAAAAAAAAAAAGAAAAAAAAAAAAAAAGGAAAGAAAAAAGAAAAAAAAAAAAAAAGCAAAAGGGAAATGAAACCCCCCCCCCCCCCCCCCAAAAAAAAAATTTAGTAAAGTCTACACACTAATGGAGCATTCTTATGAAATTTTGCTATGAAATTGATATATCTTGATATATGCCCTTTTGCAGTAATAAAAAAAACCGCCCAAAAACAACCAACAACAAACAAAAAACAAAGAAACCCAATTGTGATAGTGTTTACTACTTGTAACTTAGCAAACCCTTATGCACATATTAGCATTTGAGCCTTTAACAATGCAGGATACATCGGTGCTTTTAATGAGGTGGTTTTTAAGTGAAGCCTTTTTCAAGAGGAGGATAGTCTTATCTCAAACTTTGGCAACAGTGAACCTTTTAGATTCATATTTAGAAACTATATCTCAATGTCCAAAAATATGAACATACATAAACATGAGATAAAAAGTATGTGGAATAGTGTTGATGCGACTGCTTATGACAAAAGATAAAAACTCACGTGTATGTCGGTTCCCATATTCTCTTCATTCTGTCAGTTCGGCCTGAGGAGCCTCCACCTGACACAAGTTCTTGGACATACTTAAAAATACAGTCAGATCCTTTGCCCAAACACACCTCTCCCTCATTCATCTGAACGCAAAAATCAAAACAAAACAAAAACAAAAAAATATAACACTGAAAAACATACATTACTGACTTGTTTGTAAAGAATGAAAAGGATGAAACTCATCTGTATGCTAATGTTAAATTGACAGTTAAAACCTTTGTTAGTGAAAGAAATAAGGATAAAAAAAAAAGAGAATAAAATCATAATCGTAATGATATTAACAACAATGGTAGAAATGGCATGTAAACATGCAGGACTTGCCACTAACTATATCCTCCCCTCCTTTAGAATTAATTTTTAAGTCAGCCCTTCCTGTGACAAAAAAAAAAAAAATCCACATGTAAATACACAAGTGTTATATACACTCACCCCTGGTAGACACGGTGACTTGATAGACAGAGACATTTTAGGGTGAGAAGCCTGTGATGGACTCTCCATACTGTGACTATCAGCAGAACCTGATAAAGGAAAGAAAAAAAAGCCTTGGCTTTCAGTATCTGGTAAGAACTTTTGAATGTCAATTATCTTTTTCATGCTAGAAGTCAGTGCCTTCCCACTACTATTTTGTGATTCCCACTATTGATTATCTTATGAATTTACCACTTTCTCAAGATAGTGGAGTATTAAATTAAATACCAGTTTCATCACATGTACTCTCATTAAGATTTTAAAGAAAACAAAACAAAAAACTAAAACATACTCCGTTTAATACCATAAGCATTAATGGCATTTTCACCTTACTTTTGAGAAGAAAAAAAAAAACAATAGTGAGGCACGGGATTTAAGCAAGTTATGTGCTAATCACAGCAATAAGGACTTAGAAGAGGAAGCTTAAGGATGACAACAAAAGTTTTTGATTGAATGTTAGTTTTCTGTTTGATTGTTGTCTTGCATGTCTCAAGCGTTACACACAAAAGTGTGCATATATATATTATAAGATTTCAAATTTATTAAAAACATAAACAAACCTACATTGTAATGGTAGTGTGCAACATGTACAATGGTGGTGTTCAGGTAGAGCTATTAAAAAATCACAGCAAAAAAGGCAAAACAAAATAACAGAACAAAACAAACAAAAAAAGAGAGAGAGAAATATCATGAATTAGTTGTTAAAACCATTACCTGGAGGAGGGATTTCGAAGTCCTGAGTCTGGTTCACATTGGTGCGACCAGGCCTAGGATCAAATGCTGGAATCAAGGCTGAGAATTGACGCTTGAGCACAAATTCGTCGTCCCATGCTCTTCTGTCTCTTGGCTCAAGTTCTTCGTCTTCCTATTAACAAGAGTAAGAGAATGAAACAAACTTATGGGAAGGATAAGGATCAAAAAGATTCTAGTTGTTCCATTGACACTTGGGCAGTAGCCCCTCAGTCCAAGGTTATGTAGACCTTTTATAATTTCAGATGTTATTGTTGGTAGGTGTTTTTAATCAGTGGGTATGAGTTGTCTTAATTGAGGAAAAAAAATACAATGACAAACATGCAATAAATAATCTCTACCTTTATCTTTGTGTTTCCTACTCATTGTTTGAATTTCCCCCTTTCCTTGGACTTTACCATTCATCCACTTGTTCATTTTTGCTTTTATCATAATCTTGTGATCTTTAATACAATGTGACAAAAATATGAATGGCACTTAACTAGTAAAGATGACATCATAAAAAAATCTATTAAAAAAAAAGAAAAGAATTAGAATTCAGAAACTCACCATGACTTCATCATAATCTTCATCATCTTCATTCTCATCTTCGTTTTCATCATCATCATCATCTGGCTCTGGGAGTTCCTCATCATCTTCCAGTTCAGCTAATAAGGTGTGGGCTCTGTAAGTCTCAAGGAATTCATTATCACTCTCACTTGAGGTTGAAGTCACACTTCTAGTCAGGGCCTGTGTGTACAAAGAAAGGTTATATTGATTGAATGTATTTGAAAGTCACCATTTAACTTCATTAGCACCTTCTGTAAAAACAATGTATAAGAAAAAATGACTTGTAGCTTGAACAGAGAGTCCATACCAACGAAAGCTAAAATAGACTTTAATGAAGTACAGACAACACGTATGCTTGCTATTATCAGGATGCAATATTTTATATATTAATTAATTATAATAATTTAAAAAGAAAAAAAAGAGAACGCAAAAAAAGGATAAGACAATATTCTTACCTGACTTAATGACATCACATTTGCCATTGTCTGTGTCGTTGTCAATGTACTGGATGTGGGCACATTTGATGCTGTCAAGCTTGGATAGCTCTGGGCTGCACTGAGAAGGTTGTCTGAAATATTGAAGGAATCATTGAAGTCTTTCACTTTTTTTTTTTTTTCATTTTGACCATGATTTTAACTTTGAAAGAGTAATAATGGACATCAATATGTATTCATTTCATTCAATTATTCTGAACAATCTATTACTTGGTGAGTAATAATACATTTTAATCGCTGTTTTGACACATAGTGAATTACTAGGATTGACAGGAAATATTTCATCATCCCCTTCCCCCTCTTTAACCTGCATATTTGAGCTCTTCAGTGACACAACTCACTAGACCAAACCAAGCACTTATAGAAAAATCTGATACTCCAGAAATTGAAACAGGATGAATGCCGTTTAAACAGCATGACCTGAAACTTTTTACAAATACCAATTCATAAAATTATCTTTACATGAAGGCTACATTTCCCTATTGTACTCACTAGGCGAATTGGCCAAGGCCAGGCGAACCAAACTGCTAGCGTGAGTATTTCTGACAATGTTACTTCCAGGAGAGGAAGTCAGACTACGTCTAGCAACAGCAGCAAAAGTGTCCAACAAGCTAGCGGTGGGGTCTAGGCTAGTAGGAAGGTTGGGCTCGCTGGCACTCATGGAGTTGGTGGGAGATCCGCGGGTGTTGTCCTCTGTTGAACCTCCCTGGGCTTTCCTGGCTTCACTTTTGGCAGCTTTGTCACGGGAGTCGCGCATATTGTGGCGATTCTGGACACACTCCTAATGACGGTGGAAAACATTTTTTTATCTCTATTGAAATACAAAGCAATATCATTCAACAGATAACTGAATTTCATAAAATTTAAAAATGCTGTCTAAATTAACTTAGTCAAAAGAAAAGACAAAACAAAACAAAAAACAAACAAGACAAAACAATAAAGTGATATTGAGGATCATCCATTCAGTCAAAAATTATAATATTATAATGCACAAGACAAGCTTTTGGTTTCCAGTATACAATTATTGAAAATGATCTCAAAATCAAGATACTTTACTGTATCCCTTTTTTCACTGATAGAATTATTCAGTACCTCCTTTTGACTGATAATCAAACCTAAATTAAAACTAATGTAGAAAACTTATGAAGAAGTTATCTCACTTCTCACCTTAATACCTCCCTCTGATCGACGAAGTGTTTCTGCAAGTCCCACATCTAATCCCAGGGCCAAATCAGAGGCTAGGTCAAGTACATCATAGTCTCCCAGACTGGCATCCTCATTACCGCGGTGTACCACAACCATTGGCTCAGAGCTTCCCATATTGCTGCTAGCAGTGGTGTTGGTACCAGTCATCAGACTACTCGGGCCTGCTCCAACGCCTCCCGTTGCACCTGAGACTGCCACAACAGAGGGATTTAGTTTCTTGCCTCCTTCTTCTTCTGCATTGTCCACTGTCACACTGACAAAAGCCTCAGAACTGGCTAGGCTTATCATGGATTCTGCTACATTCTCAGCCGCCTGTTCAAAGCACAATTCCAATAGTCAGTCATCATTGGCATCAACATGGCCATAGACAGAAACTGTTAAACTGAACATAGGTGTTAAGTTTCTAACTACCTCTAACTTACTATCACAGTCAATCTTTATTCCAAAGTTCATTTACTTCAGACCAAAATCAAAAACAAAAACCAAACAATAGAAAGATTGCAATAATGATAATTTTTTAAATATCATTCTAATCAAATTTAAGTATGTATTTAAGAAAAATGCTTAAGTATGTAGTACAGTACAAATGGGGTGGAACTTTGCCTTTACATTGACCTGTAATTAAAAAGATGTTTAAACTAGATCTTATTTCAACTTGAGATCTGGCTCTAATCTGATCTAAATTCCAAGTCTAAACATATTGTGCCATTACATTTGCATATACATTAAATATTCAACATGAAGATTTTGGCTTCTTTTCTGGAGCCTTTGCACATAAAATTTTCTCTCTGAACTCTCTCTTTGGTCTTCTTGAGTCCCTATGGTCTACTCTGTAAGGCCATAGCATCAACACAGAAGACCCTAAATGTCCGTTTAAGGATTGCACTCACAGCCTTGATACTGGAGGTAAGGTTTTCAGCAGAAGAAGCTTGCTCTGTGCTGGCCACGGATGACTTAGAGTCCACCATGACATCGCTAAGGCTGGGGGTAGAACTACTTTTACGACTGGTCAGGACACTCACCTAAGAAGGAAGATTGAAAAGCTTACTAAATTTGTCATTAATTACAAAGTGGAAAAAGTGTGATCAAATGAACTTACCAGTAAATGTATAGGCTTCAGTTGAGTTTGGTCCCAAAAAAACCCAACAAACCCAGAACCCTATCAAAGGATTCTCTTCATCTAGTCCTGCTATTTAAATCTGTTTTCTCATTATTCTTTTCTTTTCTTACTTTTTTTTTTTTTTTTTTTTTTTTTTTTGGTAATTTATGAAAATTTGGTAACCTCTATATAATCTTCTCATTTCAAGGGTAAGGAACTTTTTATTCTGGCATCTTACCTTCATTTTGTCCGAGGCTCCAACAAGGGATGTCAGAACGTTCTTGTTCCTAGTACTGTTGGGCCCTAATGCTGTCAATGTCTCTGGTTTGATGAATTTCAGTTTATCTGGGTCATGGGAAGGTCCCAGCATGAGATCAAATTTGCCTTCAGCCCCCATGCGATAAGAGTTGGAGCTGCCAGCATCCCACGTTACGTCCACCCAACCTTTGGAAACAAAATCGTAAATACACAAGTTAATTGAAAAATGATAACAGTAAACAAAAACAAGATGCTCTCTTACACACAAAACAATTTTACATTTGACAAATCAAATTCAAAAAGGGCAAAATATGAACCAGTTTGAATCTGCCAAACATTCTGCACTCCACTCAAACACATGTAAACAAAGGCACCATGCTCTCCATGTAGGCAAAAATGTGGAATCCAACATTCACAATCCACAAGATAATACTCCATTGAGAATCATCCAAGTCACTCACCATTACGGAGATTACCAGTGACAGTGCCTTCCCCTGGTGGGTTGCCATCTTGATCCTTCCACTTCCAGTCCATACCACGCACAACCTTGGCACCTGGCAACATCTGCTTCAGGACATGAGTACGCAAAATTCGCCTTTGTCTGCGCATATTTGCCTCCGCTTCACGGGCTGCTTTTCCTGATTAAGAGAAAACATTATTATTATTATTATCTTTGATAAAGACATTTTGAAATTTTATTGATAAATGGTACCAAAAAAATGTAACAAATACCAAGAGACTATCCACAATAAGATAGCAGTAATTTATATTCTCTCTGTCCCAAAACATAATAATGTTATGCATTTAAAGTGATTATGTGCCAAAACTCTACACCAAAAAAGATTCAACATTAAAACTAATCTTCAAATCATTTCATAATATGGTGCAGAGCTGGAAAAAAAGGATGTATAGTAAAAAAAATGTTTTTTTACAAAAAAAGTTTGTTGTTTTTTTAACTAGTTAATTCTTCTCTGATTTGCTTTGAAACATAAAGATATAGAGCTACTAAAAGAATAACTTGTTCTAATTTCTCTTAAACAAGATATACATGAATTTGACCATGTACAGTGATAGTAAAAGAATGCACTTTACATTGTGAGTATATAATCAACTAACACATTACTTTCTTTAGGATTTTTTTTCTTTTAAAAATAGGTTCAAAATTGTTTAAAAAAAGAAGAAAGCCTGCAAGTCCGCATTAGCGAGAAGACAGAAGAGATAACCTCCTTTTCACTGTAGAGGACCCAAGGATAAGGCTGATATAATTCTTCCACAAAAAAATTTCACACCAGCAAAAAGCAAGCAACTATACGACTACGAGATTTATTTTTCCTTACCAACATCATCGCAAACTCCTGTAACACTCCCATAGATTTCAAAACCTGATAAAGAAACATAATGGGTCTGACCGCTTGCATTTTTGCCTGTCTGCAACAGTCGTATATGTCTCCAACCCTGCTTGTCATCACCTGGGGGTTCAATTCTCCATGAAGCAGTGGACCTGTCGAGTAAATGGCCATTAAAAAATAATTAATTAAAATCAAACAACAAAACAAATTAACTGAGCAATGCAAAAAACAAAACAAAAAACCCAAAAAACCAAAAAACAAAACAAAACAAAACCCCCCCCCCCCCCCCCAAAAAAAACCAAGCAAGAATAATAAAAAAAGAAAAAAAAGGTGCGCTGGGAGGGGGTGGTGGGGAGAAGGAAACAAGAAAGTTAAAGATAAAACAGGCCTATAAATAAAATTTCTTCAATTAAAACTAAAACAGCATTGGAAGAAAAGAAAAAGCTAAGCTGAAGTTGGTATTACACTTAATATTTTTAAAAAGAAAACTGGCTAGACTGATTTCAGACTTTTTAAATTACTTTATCTGGAAAAAAACCCAGTTTATTTTAAGATGACTATCAAGACAATAAAAACAATTATCTGAAATACTGTGAAGAGAAATGACAGAGAACAGTATAATGTAAGCCTATGACTAGTCATCTTTTCTCTTTATTTGATTGTAATTCAAGAAAACAGAGAGAAGAAAAGTAAAACCCATCAAAACTGCTTACCCAGGTTCATTCAGGGAAGTATCATCTTCATGCGCATACAAGGTTTGCCAGGTCACTCCATCCTTGGACATTTGGAAATGCCAATTGCGGAGAGCCGATCTAGATAAAATAGAGAAACATATGTTTTATTAGGTACTTCCATTCAATGTCATTTTCTTTCCTTGGTATGATTATGTCCACAACAAGAAGTTCACTGTGGATGTCAGAAAAATCCTAAAAACAGAAAAGGAATCTTAAAAATATGCCCTCAAAATAGACTTGATCAACAACTTTTCAATCCCTTTCTCATAGGACATTATCACCATAGCTGCCACTTTTTCCAAAACCTAAATAAGAACACCCTATCGCGACATCATGAGAAATCATGACCACTTTTCTTGCCAAGCATGACCGGGGCATTATCTGACCTCATCCAGTTTGTAATAGGTATGTTTAGTCTTGCTAGCTCTGAAACTATTAATTTCCCGATGTTCTCCCAAGTAGATTGTTCAGTAAGTACTGGCACAGAAAAAAGACAAGTCTTGATCAAGGATGATTCTTAATCAGGCATAGTAATAACAGTCAGATACAGTTTCGCATTCTTGGTATGACTGCCGTCAGTTGCCACCGAGAAGGGGAGACGCTGTAATTTGTTAACTACAACAATAATGCTTTCCTTGGCCATTTCTTTAATAATGTTTGTAGTTTTTGTTCCGGCCTAATGAAATTTCTTGACTTCTTTCGATTTGGGGAATGCCTGTCTCAATAAATGCCCCATGTGATCAGTTGCAGCTACTGGAATGTTGTGTTCAAAGTTAAAAGTAGCAAAAAGATTTTCTGCCTGAGTAGTCTCTATGTTTTCATCCACATTTTTTTGCTCCAAAAAAACGTGATGTTTGGCTGTGTCTTAGCAATATAATTTTCTTCAGAAATTCCCCGCGAGTGAGTTAAAGTCTTTGCATGGTGCACAATGTCGGATCTGCCTCCGTGGGCGATTGAAATATCCCGTCAACAAGCCTCGCAGAATGCATCATTTTGGGATAGTTCAGAAGGCCCAATAAAACTGAATTCCTCTTAATACTTAGCTGCATATGATTGAATCCGGTTCTTAGTCTTAGGTTTCAGTTTTCTTTCCATCATGAAGTATAAGAATAAAACCACCACAAAGACATAGAAACTAGAATCTAGATCACGATCTAGATCTTGACTCTAGATCTAGAACTAATAATGACTAACACTTGATCTCAGCTCATCTAGATCTAGAAAAGGATCACAAACATTGCGCGCTGATAGTAGATAGGCCTAGAGAAAAAGCACAGATCTAATTGACGCCCTCCAACATTGCAGAAATCATCCAACGGTGATGATCTGAATAATATATTTTTTCCTTTCAATCCCCTGAAAAGCACGAAAAATGGAACAACGAAACGAAATATTGGATATGAAACAGTGCCGCATTTTTTTATCATAGTTTTTATATCACTGTAAGCATAAACAGCAGTCCCGTGAGGAATGGAAAAGCGAATGAAATAGGCCTTCTGGATCAGAAATATGAAACCATTTCGCGATCATAAGTTTTACATCACACTAGATCTAGTATCTAGATCACACTTGGCCTAATTCTAAGCTAAGTCTTTTTTTTCTTTTTTTTTTTGTTTCGTTTTTTTGTTCGTTTTCTTTTTTGTTGTTGTTGTTAATACTGTTGTAGACGGCAAATCGTACTTTGAAGGTAAAAATCATATTCCCAGAATCAAAAAAGTGGAAAATTGTACTAAATACAATTCAATAAGAAGGTATGGCAGCTATGTAGGACTAAGCAAAGAGATCCAACAAAAACTTAAAATGCATTATGACAGCAGAAAATGCAAGAAATGCAGCCAGTAAATGTAATCACAGTATTTTCATTTCATTTTTTCTTATTTATGTGTGTGAAACAAAGTATAAAGTAATCAATTGTCAATAAGAAAAAAGAAACTGTTAGGACTCACTTTCCATAGCCTCTGGCGTGCCGTAGTGTATAACAAGAAGGGACAAGCCAAGCCCCTAGATCGATAGCAAACCAGGCTTTCCTTAAAGAAAACAATGAAAAATGTTTAAAAAAACATTGCTTTTATTTGACTATGAATCTAAATTAAATTTGAGGGAGAAAAATAAATGCATTGGTCTGTAAAGATTCCCTACAATAACATGTTATAGAGTATCTGTGACTTTGCCTTTTTTACCTAAATAAAACGATGAATTAAGATTTGATTTACAAAGTATTGTTTTAATTATGTTCAAAGCAGTCTTCAAACAAGGAACAAATCATACTTTAAAGCATACACCTTTTTACATCTAAAACATTTTTGTCATGTATAATATTAACATCATCAAGACTCAACATATTCCATTATCTAAACATTGCATTTCCCTTGTATGGATTGAAAATATAGATTGACCCATAACATTTGAATTTATAAATGTTACACTCATTTACGCAGTGATTAATGATCAGAAAAAATAGTTGCATTCAGATATCATCTATGAGAGATACTATATTTCTGTTAAGACTTACTTGTCATCATTTGTGTGGCAATTTAAAGCAGCACTGTCTCGACTAAGTATGTCCTCCAGTTTCCCATAAGGTAGTGTGCGTCCCTCTGATGAGGTTACCACTACTAATCCATATTGCCCTGGGTTCACCCATTCATAAGAGGACCTTCATAAGAGAAAAAAACAAGGCATGTGCAGTTACTTACTGTTATCCTCAAGCTATAAGCTAAGTTTTATAAAAACTCCCACATTTAGAATATGTGGAAAAAGAAAAATCACCTACCATACACACACACACACCACACACAAAAGAAGAAAGAAAAAAGCCTGCAGCTAAAGTGACATGAGTGTTGAACAAATGCATCCTTTTTTAATAATTGCTTTTCCATATAACATGTTGTTTTAGCTAGTCAAGCAAGAATTTAAGTTCATGTCTAAGACAAACTTGAAATATCAAAGAGACGATTAAAGAAGAACCTCATAAAATCATACACATTAAAAGAACATGCTTTTACTCACTTGCCATTTGTACCTATCCAATAAAGGAGGCCATTTTCATCAAAGTCATGCTGGTGAGTAAAGGCCATAGTGGTTCCTTCTTCTTTCAACTTGCGAACAAAGTTAAAGGTCTGCCGTTCAAAGTCATACCATTGCTTGGCCACCTATATCACCACAAATAGGGGTTGACAGTCATGAAAAGATGATAACATAAATAAAGTAATCTAAAACTATATCATCTGATGCAAGCAAAAAAAAAAAAAATGAACAAGGCGTTCAATCTTAAGAAAATAATTTTTTAAACACCAAAATAGATAAAACACCACCGAAAACAAATAAACAAACAATACAAACCCAATAAAATACAAGATATAACATGACCCCCAAAAAAAAAAAAAAAAAAAAAAAAAAAAAAAAAAAAAAAAAACCCCCACCCCCCCA
>JBCJKE010052167.1:0-18979 GCA_039654525.1 Melibe bucephala | reverse complement strand
TGTTTTTCTTTCCTTGGTTTTGTTGGTTGGGTTTTTTTTTTTGGTTCTTTTTTTTTTTTTAGGGGGGGATGGGGTATTTTGGGTTTTTTTTTATTAGATTTTTTCCATTCCCAATTATTGGATCCCTTGGCTGTAATAAGGGGAGCTTTCTCAGGATACAGTTCGATCCTAAAACTTGATTTGGTGCCGACACCAACCACAGCCAATGGTTGAAATTTGGAGATCAATCAGAGAACTGCTAAAAGTTGAGTTTCACATATGTCATATAATCGTTACTTGCAGCTTATTTCTTGTGAAGCTTTATTGAGAAATTTCATCTTAGATCACTTTAGATCATACTGTGTTTCATATGTATGCATGTTCCAGTTAAAAAAAACACAATTTGTGTATGGATAAATTTGATTAGCAATGTCACACACTTTTGCATTGATGTCTTTGTAATGGACAGAGGAGGAATTCAGGAAGACACATATGGGACTCAACACGAACATCAAGCCGAGTAAAATGTTGACTGCTGCTGAGATTCCAAAGGGTGACATTCCAGATGCTTTCGACTGGAGAGACCATGGTGCTGTCACTGAAGTAAAAAATCAGGTCAGTTTGATTGGTAGGCTGCCAATACAGTGGAGTCCACCTAAAGTAAACAATCGGTTAAAGTAAGTAAACGATAGTCTGTGGTCCTGATTGAAATGCAATCTATTTAAGCAAAAAAAATACTTGATAAAATGAACAGGTTTCATGGGGAAATCTGATAAAGTGGATGCTCAAAATGAGTGAAAGTGAAGAACGGATCAACCATGTCACTGTTGCCATGGTATGAAAATAAAATTCTTTGCCTCATGAACCGTCAGGCAATCCTGGCATGGTGTTGGCGATGGCAATCAGAAAGATAGGAACCCTAGTCTAGGTTGGTCTCTTCCCTACCTCCACCCTAGACCCATCACTGTGCTTAGCTACTGTTTCTGGGCCACAACCCTATCTCATAGTACGTTCTGCTTACTTGTGCACATCAGTAGCACATGAAACCTGCCAGTGCATTCACGCCATACATTATAGAAATTTTACCTCTCTGTCCCCACTTCAGAGAACTGAGAAACATGACAAGACTACACTGGCCCATCATGCAATGTGTTCTACCTGTCTGCACATGTCACTCTCCCCAATGATCATTCGCCCGGCTTTCACTGTTGAACACATGGGCTCTCCCATTGATTTTGGTCAATATGGTTTAATTGAACCTCAGATAAAGTGAACACTTTCTTCTGGTCCCAAAGAGTTCACTTTAAACAGACTCCACTAAAGTTTTGGCTAGATCTGATTGTTGCTCTTCATGTACTTTTTTATTTTATGCTGTTGGAATGTTGTGTGAATAGTTATGTCATTTTCTTTCTATATTTCACATCCTGGTTGATTTTTCCTTATACATTTTACAGTGGTTTGGTTTTCCAAGCTGTAATAGCCATTTAGGTTAAACATACATTTGTATGGAAAGCTGCCTTCCTCAGTAGATGGCTACATAATTTATTCCCTGATTATACATACTTGAATGCCTGTGTCACAATAATGGAACTTTGCCCCATATCATGAGGTCAAGTGCCCAACTTATCTTCCTGCACATCCATGAAGCCAGATGCCAATTAGAGCAAGCACAATGTGAGATGGATTGTATTGTGAGTCATACAGAAACTTTAGAAAGGATACAAGCATTATCTGTTTACTGGAAAAGTGGAGGTCAGAAATAGTATGAGAGATGAGAAAACTGGCATGCTAAAGTGGGTGAGTGGCTGTGGCTAACAAGCGATGCTGATACATGATTGGCTAAAACGTTCATGTGGGTATGACTCACCAAAAAAGGGAAAAAAAATTAAAAATTTAGCCATCTAGATGAATTTTTTTCTTTATGGGAAAATATCTATTTTTGGCTCTTGGCAGTCATTTAGACAGAACAGTTGGTTGTAATTGTATATGTACTTGTTTTTTTAAACAAGGATTCAAACAGATCACATGCATTATATGCTTTCTATTTTATTAAGTAAACAATATTTATGTATGGTTTCTTTTTTTCATTTCAGGGGTCATGTGGATCATGCTGGGCCTTCTCCACCACAGGAAATATTGAAGGACAAAATTTCATTAAAAACAAGAAATTGGTCTCTTTGTCTGAACAAGGTAACAGCATTCTTTTTTCTTTCTTTCTTTTTTTTTTTTTTTTTTAAGGATTTTTGTTTTATCTTTATTATTCATACTATCCTCTCCATTGATCTCTTTATCTGAACAAGGTAACAACATTCTTTTTTTTTCTTTTTTTTTTTAAGAATTTTTTTAATTTTTTTTATTATTATTCATATTATCCTTACCATCATAAAAATGCTTAGAGCAGACAGATCAGTTTTAGTAATCAAATGATCAATCAAATGATCAATCATTCTGAGGATAAAATCAAAATAAATTTCTCTGAACATGGCACTTTTATGATAAATATTGTTTCCTTTGTTTTTTCTTTTATCAGAATTGGTTGACTGTGACAAAGTAGATGAAGGATGTCAGGGAGGCCTACCTTCACAAGCTTATGAATCTCTGGAGAAATTAGGTTTGTAGTTTTATTTACATTTAAAGAGCCTATGTATTTTTTTTTAGGGTTTGTGAAAATTTTAAGGTTTTGTATTTGTGATATATACAGTGAAAATTTAATTTTGGAAGTAACTTTTATTGTTATGGGTTTGGGGTTTTTGTGGGGATTTTTGTTTGTTGTTGGTTGTTTTTTGGGTTTGTTTGTTTTTTTTGGGGGGGGGGGGGGGGGGGGGGGTTTTTTTTTTTTTTTTTTTTTTTTTTTTTTTTTTTTATCATTTAGTGAGTCCAGGTAAGAGTTAGGTGAATCTGGTAAAGTCTTCTTCTTATTCTTCATAAAAGTTGAGACTCAGTCAACTGAGCGTTGTTGTCAACGTGCCGTTAAAATCTAGTATTTACATTTTAATGTTATATGTTTTAGATCTTGATTAAAATCTTCCATATCTTTACTGCATTTTACTTACTGGCAGTTTATTCCATAATCTAATTTTATTTCTCAATAATCGTTTCTAATTTTTTTCAGAGTTACAGTTTTTCATTTTATAAAACCATTTCTTCGTCATTTGTGTATATATGTCAAGACTTTTAAAAGCATGCTACTGACAAAGACAGTATAAGAACAGACATCCAAACCAATTGTCTTACATTAGACACACAATCACACCTTGGTCATCTGGTCAACCAAACCACAATAAAGGCCCCGCCCTGCCTTGGAGAACAAAGGAGTAATGTCACCCTCTCCTGCATAGTGTGGGCCGATGGTCTTGTCATTTTGTAACATTTAGTGGAGCCCAAGCATTCCCACAATATCTTACTGTGAAAGATTATGTCATAGAAGACCCAGCCAACTAACAAGTGGGAGTGTGAAGGACAAAGGCGAACACCCATAGGTGACTTGTCACTGTAGACCATTGATTGGCTGTTTTTGTAGCCAATCATCATTTAGTTTATCACCAGACACTCTACACAAAGGGTAGTCACTGATTAAACTACATTATATACTATACATTCAGTTGCGTAATATGTATAATATATCATGTACATACATATTTTGTTACTCCCTTTACCTATTCGTCTAATAGGCCGGGGGGTTTTTTGTCACCCGAAGGGCGGGTTATTAGGCGGAGACTACTGAATTATTATGGTAGCTGGCGTGAAAGAGGAGGATGTGATGAACAAGACTGGTTGGAGACGAAGGATCCACTGTTGCATCCCCTAATGCGATAAGCCGAAAGAAATTTTTAGGGCAATTTTTATGTTGAAATGAAAATATGCATTTTTCAAATCCTATATTTACCTTACTTTTCTGACCTTGACCTGGTAATGAAAAGAAAGAAGCATGAAATTCAGTATTTCTCCATTAAATGAGGTTGTGGGATTCTCAATTTGTTTGGATAAAATATGTCTTTTTTGCCTTTTTCAGGTGGGATTGAAAGTGAAAAAGACTACAGCTATGAAGGCGCAGATGAAAAATGTCATTTTGACAAGTCTAAAGTTGTTGTCAAGTTAAGCGGCGCTGTGAACATCAGCCAAGATGAAGGAGGTTATTACAGGATTATAATTGAAAAATAGCATGTTTTTTTGTTTGTTTGTTTTTTAAATTCATAACATTTTCTGGGAGCATTTAGAATTGAATATATAATTTATGAGTGACCAGGGTAACAAAGTGAACTGATAAAGGGGCCTGATCCTTTTGAGTATATCAATGGCTTAGACCTGACATAAGGGGCTTAACTTAACAATGAAATATTATATAACTTGAAAGAAGGACAAACAGAGAACAGACATGATTCAAATGCAAAAATATAGATAAATACATGAAATCCATATTCTATATGACATGATACAGAAATGTAAGAATATTGGAGAAAAGGAACTGTACTTTAATGCTTGCCTCAGCTCAGACAAAGATCATAGTCGTCATCACCATCCACAGAATTTCTATCACCTGCATTCTAGATCTATACTTTAAGATCTAGATCTAGCTCATCCTCCTCTCTATCATCTCAATCAAATTCTACATCCCTACTCTTTTACAATGTTTTTCACCCTATATCATTTACAGGGCCTATTTCATTTTCATCATCCTCATTCATCACTCCACAGAGCCATTGTGATAGCAAATTGAAGGCAATTTTTTTTCTTAAAAAAACCCAGCTTTTAGCAGTTTATTTCCAAACAGTAAGCAGTAATCAACTCAAAGGAAATTGCTAAATTCCAACAGATATAAATTTGATAAAACTTTACGGAGAGTAATCCATAGTTGAAATGAGTATATCATGGTCATATATCATTTGGAGTCAGCGGGTGGCAGTGGGCAATCGTGCCGATGTCTAATTATTATGATATGATAGAGAGTGAGTTGTAAAGAGTAGTAAAGAAAATGTCTATACATAGGGCCATATTGAAAATAGGAAACAGAAATATAAAATAAAATTAAATGGGGATTGGAGAATACCTCTCGATATCTTATGACACTAAGTGTTATATTGATTTTTAATTTATTTATTGTTTTGTGTTAATTTTGTTGTTTTGTTTTTTTTGTTGTTTTTTTTTTTTTTGTTTTCTTTTCTTTTTAGGAAAGTGGTGGGGGGGGGGGGTGCCGCAGGTGTTTAAAGGAAAGAATAAGGTTAAGCAGATAGGGTTGATTGAATGTAGTTACTATGAAGTCATGGGGATAAGGTTGTTAAAATGTAGTCACTGTGAAGAATCAGTGGTTTCACTTGTTGAAAGATTTTTTTTAAGCTTTTGAGGGTTTTTTTTTGTTGTTTTGTTTTTGTTTTTATGTTTTGTTTTGTTTTTTTGTCTTTTTTTTTGTTTGTATTTTTTCTTTGGCAGGGGTGTTTTTTGTGTGTAACTAAACATTAGTCTAATATTCTTCTCAGAAATTGCTGCATGGCTTTTCAAGAATGGTCCAATCTCAATTGGCATCAATGCTTTTGCTATGCAGGTAAGAAAATGTGTCTTTTGATGCAATATGTTTGTGCTCATCCTCATTTACAGGGTGTTACTAGCTATTTTGAATTGACTATAATTTATACAGGAAATCACTACTATTACTATTAATCAATGCCAGTCATATATCCTTATCAGCAACAGTATAGGCTGATACATAATGTCTGATATGCATGAATCTACATTTTCTTTCTCAGTTATCCTTACACCGTGCTTGCTTAAATGTATCAAATACAGTCTCATCACAGTCATCTGTTAAGTTTGTTATGTCAGTCATTTTTAAAGAGGGAGTGATGGCCTTACAGTTTAGGTCTGAGCTTCAATATTTTAATTTCATGTTAGCTGTAATTAGTTTATTTTAACCAATGGAAATGACTAAAGTTTGTGCTGCATTTAATGTCTTACAATTTCAACATTTCATGTTTTTAGACTAAAAAGCAAAATGAAACCTTTCTCAAACTTTCATCATGTTATTTTCTCTTGTATAATACCTCAGTTCTACTTTGGTGGTATTTCCCACCCATGGAGAATATTTTGCAACCCTAAAAGCCTTGATCATGGTGTTCTCATTGTGGGATATGGAGGTAAGTTAATTAGTTTGCTTGATGTATGCTGATGTTCGTTTTTTTTCCTGTTATAAGCTCACCTTTTCGGGCCACAACATCACCCATTTAGGCATTTATCATTATGGCATAGCTGAGTATTTTCCTTTTATATGGTATGATTCCTGGAATGTCAACCCATAAGGATAGATTTTAGGAAGATAAGATGAGACAAAAATTGTAGGGGAAATTGGTGACAAAAAAGGCAAATTTTCTTCATTGTGTCTTTATGCAAATGTTACCCCTAAGGAAAAGAAAAGTTAATGAAACATACATGATTATGCTATGAATTGACTTCCAATGATTATCATATTCATATGGATCCTTGTTCTAGGCCTTCAAGGCTGGCATTGTCCTAGCCATCAAGACCCAATACGGCCCAGCTTTGTGAAACATTTATTTAGCTCAATTGCCGGTCCTCAGCTAGAGCAGGTTTATTACTTCACAAAAACGAAAAATCCTTTCTTCCAGTATCTTACTTCGTCATTCACGAAAAAAAAAAATCAGCAATCCCAAAGTAAGTCACACTGATCAAAATTTAAAAATAAAAAATTGTACTGAAGAGTAGTGATCCAGTGATAGAGAAGAAAGGAAAGCGAAACATTTTTCTGATGGCATGTTTGCAGAAGAAAAGGCATGCAAAGCATTTGTCCAACTCATTCTCGACTATAGAGCATGCGTGTGGAACCCTCACACACAAAAGAACATCAAACAATTAGAACAAATCCAAAGAAGGGCATACATGTTTTTTAACAATATAAAATACAATTCAAAAAGCATCACAAGTTTAATGGAGCAGAGCAAATCGTCCCCTTTGAAGGAAAGAAGAGCTTGACAGAAACTGAACATGCTAAAGCTCAGCAAGGACAAGTGGCAATACCGTGTTGTTAAAAAGGCACATGAGGAAAGAACAGATTTATCAATTGCCATACTCAAGGATAGATGCATACCTTCACTCATTCTTCCCTGACACAGCAAGATTATGGAACTCCCATCCTGAAAGTGTTCGATTGATTCAAAATCTAGACAAATTCAAAACAGAAATCAAAAATTTTCTTTTTCGGCCAATTAACACCTAGAACTTATTTCAACGTCAGTCCAATCACTCTCCCTACACACTGTTTCATATATCTTCAAACCATGAAGCTGCAACAGTATGGATAGGATTGGAAGTTTATGTTTTTTGTTTACATACAATTCACACAAGTTCAATTCTTAAAACTCAGCTGTTTTTTGGAAGAATCAGTAAACCCTCTTGATTTCATTTTAATGAGTTACATTGTTTTTGCAAAGGACTACTCCAAGCCAGACACCAATTAATGTAACAAAGTTGAGTGTAACAAAGTCTTTAGACACATGAAAAGGCCCGAAGGTCTGGAAAAAACAATATTTGAAGAGACAATACCCAACAGTAGATATGGAGCAATGTTGAAAAGAAGATAAAAGACATTGTGAGGACTTGGAAACTACCCTGACAACAGCAAGGAATTTAGCTATGGAAACTTGTACTTATACAAAAGGACCATTATGAAGGTGATCTTCTTGAATAAACATGCCCATTATATATATATGGCAGGGGGGGGGGGGGGGGTAGGGGTGGTCCCCAATTCTTGCATTAAGTATTACATTTGAAATGAATAGAAACTAAATCAAGAACATATGGTACAACGTGGCACAACCTGATTTTGAAACAAACTGGTCAATTTATTTATTGATGTTGGACTGCCTTTGTAAGTTATAGTAAAAATGTAATCTTTGAAATTGTTTGATGGTCTTGTATGTTATAATAAATGTGTGATATATGTTACCAATTCTGTTTATAATAATTATATATGCTTTTACAATTTCTTTCTGTCTGCAGTGAAGGGCAGTGAACCATTCTGGATCATCAAAAACAGCTGGGGTCCAGGTTGGGGTGAAAAGGTAGGAAGGGTAGTAATTCTTTAAAGTTACAGTCATTTATTATTTGCTTACATCTGAGGTGTCGGTTGCTCAGCGGTAAACACAACTTGACAATGGGTTGAGTCAAGCAGCGTTGACCATGGTCACTGTTCGGATGGGTGACTGCTTGGGTGTCCGCTCCAAAAAACCACTGTTCGTTGTGTCTTAGGTAAGACACTTTACTACGCTTACCTCACTCGACTCAGGTGTGAATGAGTACCTGGCTATTAGCAGTGAAAGATCTTGTCAGTATGTTAGCATGATGCACCTAACAGGCAGCTCTGCTGTATGCTCTCCAGAGTTGAGAAGGTGCTGGAATGAAAAGGTCTTTTGTGGGGTAAAATGTCTAAAACGCTTTGAGCTTGTATTTTTACTTGTAATCTGTGGGGGAAAGCACTATATAAATGCCATCTTTACCCTACCTTTTATAAAGATATGACAAGATTTTCTACAGAGATCATTTTTATTTCATTACAATTAAAATGTTGATGTGAATGCTAACAACAATATTATTATTACTATTACTCTTATTTCGCTTAGTTTCAATTGATAAAATTAAATGCTGGTTTCACTGATATATGCATTTTTTTTTCTTTTAATATATATGTCGATCTCATCTGTGCTTACTGTTTACTTTTTACATGATAATTAATAAAACATTACATTATTATATATGTATGACAAAAGTAATATGGTTATATTATATGAGTCTTGATTTTTACTGTGTACCTGTATTGTCTAATTTTACCCTATCGGAAAACAATTCACCCTTCAGGAACTTAGATCCCTTTGATTAAAATACCCATTCTTTTTTTTTTCTTCTTCAGGGCTACTACTATGTTTACCGTGGAGATGGTGTTTGTGGCCTCAACACTATGTGTACTTCGGCTATTGTTGAATAAAGCCTCTGAAAATCTGATTTATTTTTATCTTTTGCTTTTTATATATCTGACACTGACACTTTCTTCTCTCATAGGCTGTCCCACCATACTTTCCTAACTTAATCCTTCCCTCTTCCTTCATTAACTTACGCATTCTCTTTCTTTTCTCATCTGTTTATTTTGTCAAACTATTCGTCTATATCACATGATGTAAACAATGTTAAAGGGAATTTTAAATGATGGCAGTAATTTCTGAGCTTATATTGCAACTTTTCTTTTAACAATTTCTTTTGAGTCTGTCCAAATCAAAATATACAGATTTATATTTTTATATGAATTAAAATAATAAGATATAGTAGTCACTGCCAAAGTGCATGCTTTGTCATTGTGCATGTAAACCTCTATAGTTAAGTACACAGTGGCATGGTCTATCTTCAACTAAGTACATGCCCAATGATGATACTATAGGCCTCGGCCTAGTCTTTGCCAGTTCCAAGTGCTGGCACAACAATTAGTCACCAATTCCCACCTTGTCCTCCCAACGATCAATAACAAATGATATAGTCATCTCTCAACCATCAATGTCGTATGAGGCTGCCTAGTTAGTGTATGCATAGCTCTTCTCTAGGTCTTTTAGCATTACTTATTTATTTATATTTACTTTAGAGCACAAGTCTGGGCAGCGTAGGATCTAGAGCATGATGGAGTCATATCTGCCATCCAAAACACCTAATTTAAATATTCTATCATCATCATCATATAATAATCACTGAATTTGATCAGCATAGGTGCAAGGAGAGCAAAATAGCAGGGTTAAAATGTTTGTTCGTGAAGTGATAACATGGTTTTGGTTGTAAAATTGCCCATTCTCTCAATTTGTGAGTCTATTAGTCACTTCTTCACTGTTATTATTGTTTCTATTGAAAATGAAATACCTAACTCATTAGTATCAACTTAGTCTAGCTTTACACCTGTAACTTTGATGTCACTCTTTATTATCATTATTAAAAAAAAATAATTGACCTTCAAATGATACCCACCTAAGCAGCATGAAGCCATTCACAAAGTACCAATCTTGAACTGTGTGACGATTGTTATGACGAAAAACATTAGTTTGAGTAATGAAAATTAAGTATAAAAAATTCATAATTACAGTAACGTGATAATGAGGATGTGATTTACAAAAGGGCAGTCTGAGGGAAATCAAAGGACACGCTTAAGCTTTCTTTCAAGCAACATACACTTTGACAGCAGCGACTACTGTATCAATAATTACATAATGTATAATGCCGAATTCACTCATGACATGAATTTGATTTTAATGTTCCTCGGGAAATTCTTTTAGTTTATGAAAAGATTTATTTTGGATTTTATTGACATTGCTTTTTCACCCCTATATAATAATAATAATAATAATAATAATAATAATAATAATACATGTAATATGGTATTGCTTTTACATTTATAGCAACCATCACAATACTTATCTATTACTATTACTGATCATTCATTATTGTGTGCCTGTATTGGAAAACATAAAGTTATTATTTTGGTATTGTACCTAAATATTAAGATATTATTATTTACTAGTAGTAGTAGTGTGTAGTTTGGTTTTGGTGTGTATTTCTTTATTCTTGGAAATTGTCTTCTTCTTAGAAATTGTTTCATCATATGATTAATTTTGATATGAGAAAATATACTATTTTAATCATATTATATACATAATAATAAAATGAAAATCAACTTTTAAAATGAAGATTTAATATAAGCATTTGTCATGAATGGTACAGTAAGATGATAATATCACTTGGGTGAGTTTTGAATTTCTTTCAAAATTTCTTGTACTAGGCATGTAAGATTCTCAAGATTCAGTGATAGTGAAAACAGCTATGACTCATCATTATCAATTATTTGCTAAAGAGATTAGAAATATGTTCCATATAAAGATTTTTTTCTGCTGAGTTTTATTTTTATTTCTTACTCTTATATCTAAATTGTAAATCTAGAAAAACAGCTGCTTTTTTTTTTGTATGTTTGTTTTTGTTTTTAGTTTTTGTTTGTTTTAACTTGAGATTAAGAACAGCTGGATTTTTTTTCCATGAACTTAACAAAGATTTTTTTTGTAGACCAGCTTAAGTAAACTGGTTTTTGTGATTACCAGCTTTTGGTAAGGAAAAAAATGCTTTTTAGTTTTGAAAAGCTCATCTTTGAAATGAACTTAGGGCGCCTTCTTTTGTTGTTCTTTAGTTTGTTTTATTTTTTGCTAGGTCATTTTTTTCTTTCGAATTTATACAATTATTTGGATTTATGTTGTACAGTATTTGCTATTAAAACCATTCCAGATCTTTCATTACGTAGTAATGTGCTGTTTTTGCTGCTGTCGTTTTGTTTTTTCAATCTGTGTTTGTACTCTAAAGTGTTGAGTATTATACGTTAATACCGGTATTCAGTAACATAATATGAATCATGATTGTAGATCTTCTTTAAGTATTTTACATTTCAGGGATGTAAATGACCAATCAAAAACATGAAAAGTTCGGGCTTTTGGAAATTTTTGAGTGAACAGGACCATGAGTTTGTTGTGCAAATTTTGGTTTGTCATGAAACCAAGGCAGGTGGCATATATCTTTATATAAAGTGTATAGAAATTCAGCCCTTCATTGTATCCGGTACTATTACTAATAGTTGTTAAGTTACTATTATTATTATTGTCAGCACTGGCTAAGTGCACAGTAGTTGGGAGCAAGCTTGAGCGTGCACTTGTCCAAAGTGTGCACTTGGCTGGAGGCTGACATGTCATTTTATTAGAAGGGTCCCTTTTGGATGGAATTATTGGAGTTTTTTCCCTTACTTTTATCAGTCCAGCACATGGAGATTGTGTTACACACCACACGTTATGGGGAGAGGGGGGGTGTTTTGTCTTTTGATTATTTGGTTTGTTGGTTTTTCTTGATTGTTTAGCCAACAATTACACATCCAATAATATTCATACATGACAGAGCATGTGTTAGGCATCTCGGCCTACCATTAGCCAACACTGTCTCATACTCATATCATACTTGTAAGGCAGTCAAAATAAACAACAAACAACAAACCCCAACCAATCAAAGACAGAGAGTGAAACCTTACCTGCTTTTACCTTGTCTTTACCGTCTTGCGACACATTGCGAGCTGAAATATCATATGGACTCTACGCTGGCGGTCATTAGTGTCATGGACTACTACGATTACATGAGTGGCCATAAAGAAGACTAAACAGGTCAAGGGAGTGTGTTGTGATTTTGAATTTATTGTTTAGGTGTGAAACATGAATCGCATCTCTTTTGTCAAATTGGCTTTGATCTCATTAGCACTGGTGTGGTATCGCTTGGCCTGTGCTCTGTCTTGCGTGTTACGATAGGCGTGCCATGTCTTCACAAGGCCTTTTATTGCGATTTTGAGGAAATGAGTGTGCACTTGTCCGAAGTAGGGCCTAGCCACCATGCACTTAATGATAGGGTTTTATGTAGTGAAAATTCAGTCTTAGGTGAAACTTGTACTATGAGGTGTGTATTTAGCCAGTGTGGACTGTAACTGTAATATTATTATTCCCATAGAACGAATGTTGCTATTTTTGCCTGCAATTGTGATACAATCATGTCATGTTATTGCATGTATAACAATAACAAAGGAAGAACATGAAAATATAAGGAAAGTAATTGCATTTTCAGGATAATTTTAAAGGATATGCTGAAAATCTGAAAGTAAAAGATTAACATCCCTTACTATTAAGATTTTCTCGGCAAGGCGAAGACTAACAAAGTGATGTGTTGACCTGAGGTAGATATTACTAGTGTAAATATAAGGGAAAGGGGGGCTACTTTCAAGGCAAAGGCCCATTTTCTCAATACATTGTTTTGTTATAGTGCTGTGATATATTTCTTACAATCTCAGAATTTTTGCAGAACATATTGGGTTGTGATGCAGCTCTTGGAAATATTTATATATGTATGTTTTGTTGCATAAGATATGGTTTGTCAAGAAACTGAAGCATACAGTAAGAATGTGTATGCAAAGAACAGCAATGTGCAGAGTTGAAGCAATACCCCACCACAGCCGGTACAAAGAGTTGTGTAGTAGTACTACTACTCGTAGTAGTAGTTTTATACCACAGGAGTAATGGTATTAAATGATGCCTATGATATTTCAACATGTATAATTTACAACTAAAGAAGAAAATGTATTATCAGGGCGTTTTCCCAGGAAGTGAAAAAGTGTTATTCTGGATTGGAAGAGACCTAAACCAGCCAGACATAGACTGGGAAAAGGAAGCCATAACAAACCACCACTATCCGGCCATAAACTCTAAATTCCTAGACACTATACATGAACTGAGATGGAATCAAATTGTTAAAGCTTGCACAAGGAATAGTAATATATTAGTTATTTATGTATTTATAACAACCCAGGCTTAGTAGAAGATAACAATAAATTCCAGGCTTAAGTGATCATGATGTGGTATACTAATAATTACCAATCAAATCAAAACTAAGTCTAGAGAGAAAGAAAGAAAATTAAACCTTGAACAATCATACTTTTGAATAATGAAAACATGAAGAAAGATGCCTCCAACTTAAAAAAAATTATTCTTGAAATCTTTTAATACACAGTGTAATTATTGAGATAAAGGATAACAAAAATAACATTAAAGAAAAATTAACAAAAATCATAAATAATAAATATGTAACAATGAAACTTCACTTCAACCCAATTCCAACAACCTTGGTTCACCAGACAAACTAAACAAACAATTAGCAGGCAAAAAGAAGAAATAATGGTTTTATAAAATGAAAAGCAGTAACTGAAAGAATTAGAAATAAGTATAAAGAAATAAAAAAGCAGATTCAACAGGCATGCACATCAGCCCAAGCTGAACATGTATTCAACATGATAAATAACACCAACAGTAAAAAGCTTTGGGCCTATATACTTAAAAGTAAAAACCAAGAGAACTGTAGAATTTCAGAACTCAAAAAACTAATGCTGACCTTTCAAACAACTAATTCTCCTCTATTTTTTCAAATCATATCCCAACAATTAAAATTGTATTTCTCAAAACCAAAAATTACCCCAAATGTGGCAGATAACTAAAAAGACTATGGAATGCTGAATTTACTCTTAAATATGAATGAACATGAAACTTATGGTCCAGATAAAATTCCAGACAAAATATTGAAACTATGTGCACTTGAATTAGTTGAGGTGTATGTCCTCTTATTATTCCAGATTTCTCTTAATCACAGGGCAAAGTGCCAAATGATGGGAAAAATGCAAATATTGTTCCATATTTTAAAAAAGAAGATACATGTGGGTATAAATCAGAAAATTATAGACCTGTATCTATAACATCAGTATCTTGTAAACTTCTAGAACACATCATAAACAGTGACATAAAGTCATAAAGGATCATTTAGATATACTTATTTATTTAGAAATTAGATATACGTGTACTTAACAACATCCAACATGGATTTAGAATTTAGGAAAAAGAAGCCATTTGATTGACTATGTCAGGGCATGGTAATGGTAGGTTTCCCACTAGGCCCTGTCCTGTCTCGTTTTTGTAATTTGTCGATCAAAAGTTGAATAACCAATCAAAGAGTGAGAATCCATAATATAGTCCGTGGGCTGGTGGTATCCCCCCCTCCCCTCCTCACCCTATGACCCCTACTTTTTCCAACAGGTGGGCCCCCAAGGGCTGCTATTTCACTTGTAACTTGTTTGCCAAAAAACAAGTGTTGCCACCACAGAGTTATTACCCTTGAAAGATCATTAAGTGCAAATATATACATGTACATACTCTGTTGTAAGAGAAAGTATCTGAAAATCTGTGATAGAAAGCAACGTATAATTTCTTGGTACTTATTCTAGGATTGAATTGATTATAAATGACATTTTACTTGCGTGCTAAAAATGAAAAGTGCCACTGCAGAGTTATAGGCCTTGAAAGTTCAACTTTGTATTGCCAAACACCTGTGTGACAACGATTTCAAGGCATGGATAGTCTATGATTAGTATGATAGAGCAAGGGTGTGTTCCGATCTACTTGTAGTAGTAGTAGTAGTACTACTACTGGCGCTTAGTGGGCTTTTCACATGACCGGTACCGAGCTACACATTATGTAAGTATGATGTGGGCTATTTTTAGTCATGGGTTCGTGGGCTTTTCAGACTACCAAGACGGGAAGAGTTGCTTGCACTGCTTGAGTAGCAGGCAGAAAGTTCAAGAAATCCGTGAATAGGTTCGACGAATTTTACATGTACGTGAAAAAATGTGAACAAAATAAAGGAAATTATTCGGGACAACAAAGTGTGTTCGACGGATCCATGTATTCGACGAATACATGTTGCACTGTATTTCTAAACCAGGATACCCATGTAGTGATATTATGTCTGTTTTCTAAAAAATCAAGTTGCCATCACAGAGTTATTATAGTGATAGCGTTTGAGAAGTCAGTAAAGTGCACATTGATAACAAATTTTACGATTTTTACTACATTAGCCAATATTATATATTGTCTTTAAATGATTAAATGAATATGTATTAAAACTAAAGTAAACGATGTTGTAATTTATTTTATCTGACATTATCCGCAAAACCAAATAAATAAAAGTTGTTTGCCAAAAATCAAGCATGCTATTGCAGAGTTATAGGCCTTGAAAAGTCTTGAAAAGTCATTAATAGAAAGTAGAGATACAAATCCTATTTGAGCCTAAACCCCTGGCCATTTGAGCCTTTGCCCATTTGGGACATCCTGTTTCCGATGCTAGGCTAGGATACTCTAATACTCTAGGAAAGATAATTTTACATGTTTGCCAGGAATTAAGGGTTGCCATTTCTGAGTTTTTATCCTTGAAAGGTCATTAAGTACAAACTCACACTTTATCTGCTTGGGCAATATCTCAAAATTTTGAAATTAAATGGCATTTTACTTTTACCTTTCGTTTCCAAGACTGGAATCTATATCAAGAGTATTTTACTTATCAGATACTTATCTCCCACAAAAATAACAGCTGCCAGTATGATAGACCAAGGGTGTGTGTGTGTGTGTGTGTGTGTGTGTGTGTGTGTATTTGGGTTGGGTTTTTTTACGATGACAAAGTTAAATACATAATATATTATTATATATATATAAATAAAATAAAAATCTGTGGGTAGTGGTAAATAAAAAAACAAATCGAGTTGGACAAATCATGGGGATAGTCTTTTATTTGGGACAGATCCATAATCGTATGACTGATATGATTTTCACACGTTTAACAAATGAGTGATTTTATTTACACTAGCACATGAATTTAAAAAAAAATAAATGGAGCTTTTAAATAGCGCAATATCCACTAAACATGCTCAAAGCGCTTTACAAGTGGTCCCTGGTCAACAGCAACATTGAACACAATGACACAAGACAGAACGTTATGCTGCCAATTAAGCGCAATACATTCTTCATAGAACCTAGACAACGCTGTTTACGGCCAGGTACTCATCACACCTGAGTGGGGTGAGGAAAGTGTGGTATACATAGAAAACCTTTCCCAAGGGCCCGCAGCGTGGCTTGAACCCGCAAACTCTCAATTACGAGCAGAGCGTTTTACCTCTAGACCATGCTGCCAACAAACAATCAACCCCCCCCCCTAAAAAAAAACCCACAACAAAAATGGTTGCTTAAGGTATGATTAAAGCTTAAAGAAGAAAGAAAAGGAGACAAATATTTTCAACATAAAATTAAAACAATGATTATGATTATATGATGATTGATTTGTGACATCACAAATGATGATACAAAAGTATGAATATAACTATTTATAACAAAACCACTTCTCCATAGATAAGAATTCTCTCAGAATGTCATGTTGACTACATTAAATGAGTTTGAAGTCCTATTAGACAGGGCCTTTTCAGAATACATGACTGCACTTTTTTAAAAATCCACCATGTTTACTTACTTTCACCCTTTCAACTTTCAACTACTATTTACTATCTATAGTTTTTCAACACACACACTTCTCACACATAAAATAGGCTGAACTGAAATTAATTTTAATATTATTTCTAATAGATCTTTTTCCCCCTTGTGGGTTTCTTTCATTTCTTATTCTTAGTTTTAATCAGGTACATTTTCTTGCCCACATATATTTTTCAGGGTTGAGTATAAAACAACAGATACTTCACTTAGTGATTGTATTGTAACTCTAAAAAAACAAACAAACAACATATATATTATAGATAAGATCAGTTTATAGGTAGAATACTCTTTCACTAACTCTGATTTCAATACAAACATGTCACTGTTAAAAGGCTATGGTTCTTACCTAAGGGTACCAGAAGAACTGGTCACAAAACAAGACTAAGATTAAGATTGAGATAAGGATTAATCAGTGCTATCACCTGGCTCACACCATTCCTTCCAACATCTTGCTGAGATGGAACTCAGATTTTGATGAACAATAACATGGCTAAGTATAGTTCACTTTGCACAAGACAGGTATCCTCATAATTTTTCCTAGACATAGACCACCCACAAGATGATTATGGATGACAGAAGGGAGGCTTAAATAAACAACATTGATAATCAAAAGAGGGGCAACAAAAAGGAAGAAAATCAATGTCAGGTGAGCTAACAAAACAAAAAATATATAAAAAGTGTGTGAAGATGTCAAAGTACATATCAGAATACACCATTCAGTACCTCCTTATTACACATCTAGTATGGATTATGGTGAAAAGAAAAATAAAGCAGTATACTAATCATAACCACAGAAAAGAGGAAATATTAAACCTAAGACTGAAAACTCTAAAAAATACTTTTGGAATAACAAGAAATATAAAGGACTTCATCTCAAATTGGAATTAATTTAGAGTTATGACAAATTTCATGTTTCTGTGCATGTTCACACTAGCAAATTCTGTATTTATTGAACACAATATAACAATATCTAAGGAGTGTGCAAGCAGAAAAAAAAAATCAATCAATGAAGGGCTTGAATTGCATGGAGAGTAACAAAAGTGGTTTGTATATCATGACGGGTGACTTAGGTGACACAGACTAGTGGTCTCAATTTAAAAACTTGATCCTTGGAAAAGGTATGCCATACTTTCTGCTATGTACCTCTATATAATTAGGTGTAAAAGAGGTATCTGAAATGGTAGATATAATTCTCTCAAAATGCTTGAAAAAACCACTTTATCAGCAACTCCACTGTAAGTTTCCAGGGAAAGATCAATTATCTTAAGTAACTTTCTCCTTTATGCTAAAAAAACATCATTTTAGCTTCTGATTCTTACACCACCCTTTTAAATTTTAGCAGTGTCGGACTAAATGATGTTCAAACACACCATGTGGAGTCATCTAAACTGTACATAAGGAGAGGACGAAAACATACTATGGAGTCCATTAATATAAACAACAACAGTATGATGAGGAGATAGTAGTAACAAGACGTTTTTCACCCTCTCTTTAAAAAGAAACCAATGGATTTAATTTAACGAGAGCTAGTGGATAATCATCTTGGTAATAATGAGAGATTTTCTATCCTGCTTGGTCGCAAATGTTCTCGCCACTCGCCCTACCCTAACTTCGTCATCAAGTTCCCAGTAAAGCACATCTTGTGATTGTCAGTAACAAAAGAAAAACAACGAAAGACTCGCCCTTGTGCGGTGTGTAGTAGATAATCCCCTCCCCCTCCAAATTCGTCATTTTGGGAATATCAAGAACTCGGCAATAGCGAGAAACTGTACCTGGGCTGTCTGCTCTCGCTGTGACAGAGCTTCACTGTAGCAATTTAAAATCTTCAATGTCAAGTGTCAACAATGTGGTACATGTATCAATATATAACAAATTAGTGCTTTTTTTCCATCCAAGGCTCTTGCATGAAAAAAAAAAAAGGTCTTTTTCACATCCATATAATTGATATTAAAATTAATATAACTTCAAAGTTGAAGTGAGGGGTGGTGACTAAAAATTGAATAATCTCTCTCTTTTTGTTAATTGTCTCA
>JBCJKE010051835.1:0-11879 GCA_039654525.1 Melibe bucephala | reverse complement strand
GAGAGAGAGAGAGAGAGAGAGAGAGAGAGAGAGAGAGAGAGGGGGGGAGAATCCACGGAAGGTCAAAGGAGGTAACATTAACAACATGCCAATTCGACATGAGATTCCAGAGAATCACATGCAGTCGTATTATATTTATTTATATACATGTACATGTATATATGTATATGGAACTGATTGCCACGACTCGACTCATTTCGAGGCTTATTATGTAGCTACAGTAACATCGCTTATTTGCTTTAGTGATACAAGTACAGGGATAGTAGTTAATGCTTGTGAGTCCTTTTGTGAGGTATCCACACAACTGACTGCCATAACTCGATACATCGGGATGAGGATGATTTTACTCTTTGACAACAATTGGCCATATAATATAATACCGGGATGCGCACGTGCATGGTAGCAATTGACTGAGTGAGTAAAAGGTCTTGCAGTTCTTGAAGGATGCTAATGCTTGCCCAAATTTATTATCGCCACACTACTAAACACTAAAGCAGAGATCAATGTTTAAATGTTTTGACGTTAGAGATTTGCTTTTTACTCTTTGTTCCACACCAGACGTCTCTTTTTTGCGCAAATGTTTATGTCTGGATGTCATTTATTGATGTTAGTGTTAGGCTTCTGGTATGCAGCGCAGAGGTTGATTTGCATTTTAAGATTTCTGGTTTTGTTGATTTTGATTAATTTTGTCAGATTTTTTATCTTGATTAAGCCCCACTGTTGGAAGGAAGGTGGGTGTTCTTTCTTTGTATTTTTGGTCTTTGTTAAAGTTAAAGTAGGATTTCATGGGTGCTTTCGTCTCTTTTTAAAATATAGCCTAGTAATTTCCATACTTGGATTTTGATCTGGTAAGTAGCAGTTGTAATTGAAAATACCCATACAAGTGCTTGGTATAAAGACAAAAACATACAATAAGACATGTATCAACAATAACACCCCCCCTTCCCCACCATCAAAAAAAAAAAAGAAAGAAATAATACAACAAAAAATAAAAGAAAGATTATGAATACGTCATAAAACAGATTTGTGTAACACTTTCTTTTATTTCAGTGTTAATTGTAAAAATAAACAAAACAAACCAATATTAACAAACAAAACAGCAGTTGGTTGTTATAGTTCAGCATTTACAATATATACAGCATATATTCCATACCATACATAATTTTGCTAGATTTTCATACATATCGTCAAAGAAAGTAAGGGATCGAGCATGATAAAATGATTCTGTATTAAAATTTAAATGGCATATTGAGAGCTACTGTTATGTTGGCACGCAGCATGTACATGACTACAAAGAACTACGTATTAAATCAAATAAACCTATCCATATAACGATATCCTTATCCTTTTTATTATCAAGCCAACACCAATAATAGTAGTTGATTACAAAATAGATCCAATACAACAGGTGGACAAATTAACCATTTTCATAAGCACCCCATCAAAACATGTTTAAAATGAAAAACAAAAGAAAACCACAGAGAAACAAACCCACCCAGACCTGAAAAAATGAAACAACATGAAACAAATGTCCTTTGTGGAATTACATATTCATTAATACTTAATACTACCAAAAGTGAAATGGACCTAAGAAAATCTTGTTCGAAATTCTACATCCAATTCTTAAACGCACTGAATTAATGTTATACTCATGCACAGAGATAGATACAAAACCTTTCTTTCATAACACCCAATTTTAATGTTGCCGATTTCATTTACTTTCTTCCAGTTGTTTACATGGAAAGGGTTTCTTATTTGAACACCGAAAGAATATACTATGGAAAAGGGTCCATTATTGAGTCTCAAATAAATATTACCTTTTACATGCTTTTCTGAAATGCTATTTAAATCCCCTTGATCGATAAACATCCTCAAACTTAAAATAAACATGTGACACGGTATAACTTATAACTTCAAGATATATTTTGAGACACGGAGAAAGCAATCCTTAGCCAAACATATTATACCGGTATAGTGGTTGAGAAGTGAAAGCCACGATCTATTCAAGAGTCCATTTAGTTAATTATTGAAAATTCAGAATGTCTTAACTAATATTACCTATATAATTATAGTATCCTGACTGGTGTAAATGTGGTCCAAAAACAAAAACAAAACAAAAAACTCCCAAAAAAAAAAAAAAAAAATCTTACATCAGAAGCAAGTCCAATTGAATGTACTAAAAATATTTTCATTTGAATTGAATTCAAAAACAAATGTCAAGAGAATTGGCAATTGAAAAAAAAAAGTGAATGAGGACAAGATAGGGTAAGTCAATCTTTATGTCTAACAACTATATCTACTATCAAGAGTTCTTTGTCACAATAACAACAAAAAATAAAAATATAATCATGAGAAAAAATTTGTTTTTTAAAATATATATTATATACACATTGTATATAATTATATTATAATTATTTTATTAGTATAATATTGTTATTATTGTTGATATGAAAAAAAAAATCAAAAGCTTACATAATTTAAAATACTAAAAGAAGTAAACAATTCTATTTTTTAAGAATAAATTATGGACAGCATGACTAGTTCACAAACAGATATTAAATGAAATCACTCAATCTAAAAACATAGAAGGACAATTGGGAAAAGAGAGGATCTTGCACAAATAAGAATCATAAAAAAAAACAAAATAAAAAACCCAACAAAAACTCCTTGGACACAAGATTTTTTAAAGAAATGGAAACACAAAAAAGATCCAAATCTCATACAATGCAGTAGTTACAGAATATAAGAACACTTAACATGCATTTTTAATGTCTCCATTAATTTATTGAGTGTTAACTAAAATGATCTCCTAATATTTATATTAGTTGTGGTTGCAATGGTAGTGGTATTTGGAAATGCTGATGACAGATCGTTCCTTTATAATTCTTTCACATGAGCAAGGCATTTCTCTCAAAAGGGTTTCTATAAGTGACTTAATTGTATTCCTAAATTTGAAGTATTTCCATAGTAAAAGAATTCACCTCAATGAAGAATCTTGATTTATTCTCTACATTTTATCTTTTAAAAAAAGAATATTTCCAATAACAGGAAAGAGTGTTATGGTTCCTGAATGAATTTTTATGGAATTTTAAGTCTGGCATAAACATCTGTAGTAAATTGCAAAACTCCAAGAAATCATACAAAGAAATTTTTTGTGACATCTTTTCCATTTGACCATATGGAAAGAGCCAGCAAATAAAATGATAGAATACAAATAAACTTGTCTATTTTATCACAGGTGAAAAACACTTTCTCAAGCGTTTCTCACATTTTTATAATTTGTAACAAATTTCTTTGTGATTAATTTACATATATATATGCAGTATACATGTGAACAAATGATTACCATGGTTTTATGAGGGACTGGTGAGAATAAATAACCGTAAAAGAAAATTAAGAAGAAAGAAATCACAGCTTATACAAATTATGGAAAGGGTGTACAGCCTCTTCTACGGCATAAAAAAAAAAGGTTGTATTCATAGCTTTTTGGGTTTGGTTTTTTTCATTTTATTTGTAACGTGGTAACTACTAATAACTTGTTTACACATTCAGATAATGAGGTAACTACCAATGACCCATTCGTTTAACGATACTAAAAGAGCTAAGAAGTACTGAGGAAGTATGCAATTTGGTTGGTAGACATAGGTTGGTTTGAAAATAAGTAGTTGAATACCTATTACTATGCTTTGATCCATGCTCCCTTGATTGGGTTGCCTGGCTCTTTCATGCTTCTTCCATCTTTGGTATCTCCAAGGGATGGAAAATCACTCTCCTCCCCATGCTGCAAATTATGGTGCTGTTCATCTCTTAACAAGACAATTTGACCACACTTAGGACAAGGTGAGATTGCATTTGTATCTTGCTTGTCCCTGTTTGACATTTGATGAATTGCCCACAACTCTTGCTGCTTGGGGACATCTGGAAGAAGAGCAATCAACTCTGGAAAAACCTTTGAGAAATCTTCACTTCCCATCAATTGCTGACATTTCACATAGTAGTCAAAGCCTTTCATTAGCCCTTGGCGGTACTGGCCTGAGAGTGTTTTGAAATTCTGAAACCCACTTTCAACTGTGCACAAACAGTTGTGGATATCTTTGATTAACTGTTGATTGCGCCTGGAGAACTCAGCTGGTTGAACATACTGAGAGGGAGTATTTATTAAAGAAAAGCCTGGTGGCGCTGTGAGGGATTTGGAAAATCCTGGTGGGACAACACTTACATGTGATGCAGACACAGGAGAAGGGTTAGATGAGAATCCTGGTGGGGCTCGAGTGTCCTGAATGGGTGTAGACATGGTATGAAGAGAGGGGAAACTATTGTCTAAAGAAACAGGGGATTCAATGGTAATGTTTCCACTTGATGTGCTTTGATGGCTTGGTATATCTGACTTCTCAGGCTGACATTCCACATCAGGATTATCAAACCAGTCGGGTTTTGATTTTGAAGAACTGGCCTGGTGATAGGCCCTGCTAATGCCCTTATTCGTTTTATCATTTAATTCTTTACTAGAGTGATCTTCAGGGATAACTAAGGCTTGAGCAATGTCACTAAGTGAAGAAAGTCCATCGGCAGATTTCTTGGATTTTGAATTTGGATTTTTTTCGGCTCTGATTTCAGGTTTCTTTTCTTTTGGTTTGTTTTTGCTCTTTTTGTCAGCATTGCCACCAGCTTTTGAATCCCTTGATGGTAAACTTGGAAAATCTTTACTTTTACTGAGAACTGGGGCTGTCTTATCATTTTTTCCTTTACTTTTATCAGCTTTCTCTTCCATTCCATTACTGGAACATGCTGCTTTCTGCTCATAAGTTTTATAATAACTTTCTGGTAATTCAAACGAAACATCATCAACTTTCTGCGTACGAGATTGTGAATTAGTCTTTTTAGAACTTTTTGGTTTAAGCCAAAGGGAATTATTCATTATACCATTTTCTCTACCACTACCTTCAAGACTAGGGAACTCATCTTTATCTGCTATTCTCTTTACTAACTGTTTCGAAGATTTATGTTTCATACTCACAGACTTTTCATCAACAAAAGATTTATTAGGAATAAGGCTAACTTGATTATCAATATTATTGTTGTAAGGTGTGGTTTTAGACCAGGAAGAATCAAAACCTAAATTTGAACCATTTGGACTGGTATCCTTTCCACCAAGGGAGGGAAAATTTTCCTCATTCACTTTAGGAGCATGAGAGGCCCAACGATCTTTAGATATTGATGAAACTGAACCAATGATAACTGGTTTTGTGTTGGTCTTCTCTTTCGGAGGTGGTTTACTTTCAGTGGAAAAATTCATTACTGAAGCATATGCCTTTGTGACAGGAGTTTGAGAGGCACCCCCTTGACTGTGAGCCATGCCCAAGGTTGGAAAGTCCTCTTCTGGTGTCTTTGGCTTTGAAGGAGCAGCTTGTACTGGTACAGCTGTTGCCCCATTCAATGAAGGGAAATCATGCACAGGATCTGGTAATTTTTCTTGCACCGGTGATGGAGATGACATAGAAGATGCTGTTTCCATGGATTCAGCTAGCGCTTTGAGTAAGTCAGGATCTTCCCTTTGCTGCCTGGAAAAAATAAAAGTCACAAAATACTGAAGAAACAATTCATCTCTATTCCCAAGAAAAACAAAACGTGAATAACGCAATTAAGACTAAATATTATCATAATGTAGTGGTTGCCATTTACATAAACAATGTAAATACAATCCACCACACTTAAGATGAACTTGCTTGATTTGATCTTCGTTTATGTTGATTTTTTCTTTGGAACAAGGACCGCTATAAAGAAATAATAGGAAATAAAAATGCTTGTGTTGACTTCACCACAAGTGTCGGTTCGCATGTTTCGATCCAAACTTTTTGCCCAGATCATTGAAATTAAAAAGAAAAAGAAAACCGATGACTTGAACAACTGCTGGCCTTGTCCTAGCAATCAACACAATCGATCGCAACAGGCACTGGACCGGAGTAATAGACAATGTTCTAGAGTCCTACAAGATACAATTGTCACTGATTGCTTCGCCGTAGACAAGTGTTGAAATGAAAGATGTTAAAGTCATACTTTAACGTGTTTGGTTGTTACACTGTCAGTGTCAGGATTAGGCTAGACAAAAGATGACCCTCTAGCGGCAAGTGTAAGCCATGTCTAAAAGTATGATTATGATACAAAGAGGGGACCAGAGGCAAGAGGGGTGGGGGTGTCAGATTGGGGTTTTGGGGTGAGGGAAGTGTAAGTAGAAGTAGATAATGTGGATGCATAAGTATGTGAATACTGTAGTAGGCCTACGACCTTCATTCTGCCAGTTGTACTCCCAACAATTTTATTTTCAGCTTTTATCTCTTGCTTTTATCTGTAAAGTATGAAAAACCCATGGCACAATAACAGTTATCACTGTAAATTATGCCTTGCTTAGCTTTGACAGTTGTTTAGAACTTTGGATGTGTTGAACTTTTTTCCACTCCCCAAAGAAGATCAACCTAAGAGTAATCGACTGTAAACCCTTTCATAAGTACACACAACAAGAAATATGAATATGACTCATCTCATAACCATAATTTTACTTCTATTAAAACAAGATAGATACAAATGTGCCGGAAATTTACTACCTACTGCCTTGAACATTACCATCATTTGCAAAATGTAGTAAACAACTCTCAGACACGAAGAGCATGCAAGCCAGTTTTACAGGTTCGTCTTGACACACAAGACCAATGACACCTTTCAAGGCTTTGCCACTTGAGCTGATGGGGCGAGTGAGAAGACAAATCTACCTGCTGAGCTGTGCAGCCCAAAGTACATGTCCTATCCAAACTATGTGACATGTGACTATCATAATCTACAGGATGTACACTGATGAACTGAGTTTACAATCTCACAAGTCTAATATCTGGAGACTGTTATGAAGGATTTAGTTTAAAAAACTGGATTCAATTTTGTATGTAAGAAAAATTTGGATGAAAGCAATCCAAGTGATCAATGCAATGAATATAACATCTATTGGTTGACATCGTAACCAAAAGCAAATGACTTGAAATAAGTCCAATGGTATTTTAATTTTGGTCTATTGTTATGAGAATACTTTACTTATAAGAACGATGTGCTCCCTGATATCTAATGTTCTTGAAAGCAGCAACCACTGCATAATTTCTAAATATAGTGTTGATTAAGTCTATGGACCTGTGAGAGATGTAATTGAAACCTAACACATGTGTACTTTTTGAAACTGCTGGGTAAAGACTACATTCAAGCAATAGTCACCCTTATATTAAAACATGAGCACTACAAAAACAATCCTGTTCAACATCTTGAGTTTGACATTACTAATGCTCCTTAATTAATCATGTCACTTTTGAACTTGACAATAAGTATATTTATTTTGGGATCTGGGGAATGATGGAAAATGTGTATTTTTATAAAATACAGACCTGTAACACAGTAAAATTGACCAAGCCTGGTAAATAGTGAGGAAGTTGTATGATGAAGGGAATTTTAGTATGGAAATGAACCATTTCCACAGATATAGCAAGAAAGACAAAGATTTGGGGAAGGAAGGAAGAAGATTGATGAGGAAAGGGACCAAGGAAAACAATGGGAATGGGAAAGCGAGCATACATACTCAATCTGGGTTCTTGAAAGATATTTTTCCAAAATTTGTGAAAGATGTGACAACAATAATATCCCAAATATCGGATGCCACTGTATGAATCCCATGATCATATATCAGACAATTAGATTTTACTATAATAAGTGCTGACATCAACCCGCCCACCTATCTTCTTTTGTCTTTTAGCAAACTCTCTCTCCATCATGCAAGCACTTGACAGTATGAAGCAATATAGCATGATATAAACCCTATCCATCCCCCTTAAATGGTATAATATATGCAGCACCAAATGTCTAAAAAAGCTGACCACACATCTAAGCAGTGTGTACAAGGCTGTAGATGTCAGGCTACACAAACAACACAAATGATGTTGTATGTAATTTAGCTATTTAGGAAGACAGGAAGATTTCTCAGGAAAGTCGGTTTGAAATGCTTGAAAAGCAAAATGGCAGGGTACTGGTGATTGGAAATGGCTGAATTTGGTAACAATTGTTCACTATTCATGACAAGATTGGCAGAATAGTGGCATCAGACAAAGAGGGCATCCCTGCTCATATAGTGTCCAAGCTCAAACAAACGCTAACCAAATTAAAAATAAGCTTTATTTGGTTAGATATCAAATTTTAACTCATGATGCTCAAAAGGTAAGGCTCCACTTCCTGTTCAATGTCAATAATATTGAGCATGCCGGTTGCATAAAAACAAACTGAACCTACCTTCTGTGGTGATTGTATCGATCTCTGTTGCCTCTGTGAGAATCTTCATATTTATCTGAGTTTGTTGCACCTGCATGATAATAAGGAAAATAATGTAACCTATTTGGAGATGCAACTGATACTAGTTCTCTCAAAATTATCAAATATTACATACAATCAAAAGTATGAACAAAATCATACAAATTTTGAAATATGGTCACTGATTGAACTGAGCTGGAAGGGAAAAAGAAAAATCACTGAATAAGACTAACCTTATAAAGGAAAGCAGAACTACATATGTAAAATACCCTGAAGCTTGTTTGAAGCAATTTTGAGCCAACTAATTAGAAATCCCCATTAAGTGAAATATGGCTTTTCCTAGTTTGTTGAAGATTGTTGAGAAGGGGGGAAGGATTAAATTTTTTTTTTCAAATTGTTTGAAAATGTTTTGGATATGTGTGTGTGTGTGTGGGTAGGGGTAGGGTATTTTTGAGATTTATTTTTAAGTAAAAAGGATTTAACTTTTCTTACCTCTGCCACTATAACCTTGGCGTCGAGGGTGAAGCTGAAAATCAACTTCGATATGCCGAGCTTCTTTAGACTGAAACTTTGACATGCCTTTGGTATGCATCTTGGCCTTGTGAGCTTTCAAGTCGATCTCAGAGGAAAATGCATGAGTAAACTGTGTTTGTTCATGATCACAAATATCCTCTGTGCATAGGAAATGACTTTCTGCAAAGTGCTGTTTCAAATCTGGATATTCACTGGAGGAAGAAAAAGCATGTGACTCATGAAAATTTCATCAGCGATATGTGACTTAGGAAGGGGGAAAAATGTAAGTACCTGAGAACATTCTTTCAATCTCATAAGACCGCAATTTTCTATCCAAAATTCTTTTATGAGAATACACCTAATAATGCAAAGTTTGTTTAAACAGAATTAAAATTAATCAATGGCATTTATAGTTCTCACATGATACAAATGGTCTTTTTATTACTTTTAAATAGAAGAATTTGAACATTTATACAAAAAGTAACATACTTTTATTTCACTAATCATTTTAACACTAGATTGAAATATGTATAAAGTAAAGGTCGAAAAAAGATTAAATATAATATTAACAATTTGAACAAATCTCATGAATCCCACTGCAGTTTGAGAATTGCAAAATGAGCATTGAAACTTATGTCAAAATGTTCAGAGCCTCAGGATTCAGTTACAACATATACCAGTGGTACATTATTTAATAATGAATAATAAAAACCATTCAAAAATGGAAAGTAATCTATGTCAATGTTTCTGGAGATTATTCTTTAAGCCAGAGGAAATAAATGATTGACGACTGAAAAATTTGAATACAAAATAATGGAAAATTATTATTTAGAACATTGGCTACTAAATATTTGTTCATTTCTCACTTGTAATAGGCATTTGATCCGGTCTGGTCACAAAAATGACAAAAGTAATGATCCTTCCGTAAATGTTTTAGAAGTTCATCTTTATCATTGTATCGGACATCACAAAATTCACACAATGGATGTGCTTTATATGATTTGTCATCTGGATCACCATTACGACGGTGTGTGGCCAGGCCTTTCCGATCATAGAACTTTCTTTCATATGGGAATATCTGTTTAAAAAGACAATATCATCCACTTAAGATATAGATACTCTTTTGATTTCTATTTTAATTAAAGAGATGAAGCATGTCAGTGAAAATATTAATTCAATAAAAAGTCACTTCAAAATTTTCTCACTGTATCTATCTCATAAGATAATTCTGTATCAACAGTAAAATGATCATGTGATAATACAGTAGAGATACTTTACATTCACAATGAATTATATGTCTATTCTGGTTGCAAACCCCCTCATCTGAAGAAAATAGTAAAAACAAATTTTGAATTATATCTTTTAGGATTGTTTCACTATAGAGACATTTAAACGAGACCAATATACACTACCTTCAGATGAGACAAGCAGAGATCACATGCAAACAGCTGGTGTTCTCTTCGCATATGAGTCTGAAGTAATGTAAGTGTTCTTTCACTTTTTCTATTCGGACAAAGCCTGCATCTGAACTCAAGAAGATTCAGGTAGCTCTCTTCAATTTCTTCATCTTCATAAAAAATTTTAAACTTGCGGTTTGGGATGCAATCACGCAGATTAATTCCTTTGAAAAATGTTCTTTGATGGACAAATGCAACCTGTGAATGAAAAAAAAAGAGTAAAATGAAAAAAAAATTAACAGGTAAAATATAAACTACACTGCAGGTAAACATTTTCGTGAGCTCTTACTCTTAAAGGTTGGCAGAATAGCAGCAATGAGATGGAAATCAGATATTATATCGATCACTTTTTATCCACTCTTACAATTTAGACAAGTGTAGGAATAAAATAAACTCTTAAAAAGAAAAAAAAAAACAAACCCACTTGTTCATCAAACTAACAATATCATGAAAACGACATTGCAAGGTAAACTGGACTGAACTTTTCTCTTTTAGAACTTGGGTGGTGGAAACTTTCGTCGCCAGCCGATAAGGAAAAGCGAGGCCAATCCTAAAGTTGTCTAACAGACCAACCCCATAAAAACGACAGAGAAGGTTTTTAACACTCAAATACACATACAGTGCAGTACGTATTCGTCAAACACGCGTTCATCAAATTCACGGATTTCTCATAAAAACTGTATTATCCCGAATATTCCTTTATTTTCTTTATAAATTTTTTTTTCACACATTCGTCAAACCTATTCACAGATTCCTCAAACTTTCTGCCTCTTACTCAAGCAGTACAAGCAATTATTCCCCGTCTTAATAATCTGAAAAGTCCACTAACCCGAGACTACAATTAAAAATAGCCCACATCATGCTGACATAATATTATTTATATAGCTCGGTACGGTACCAGCCGCATGAAAAACCCACTAAGCTGCTGTAGCAATACTACAACTTCTATAAAAAGTAGCATCCGAACACACCCCTGATCTATTTATAGACTATCCATTCCTTGAAATTGTTGTCAGACTGGTGTTTGGCAATTAAAAGTGTAGCTTACGCTTTGCTGGCGTATCATACGACAATGCCTACGACAGTACATTATACGCGTGTAGGCCTAGTTGTTGCCCGATTAGATAGATCTACTGTTCCATGCTTACATTTTGAACCATCAATACTGGTAACTCGATATATATTGAAAATGGCAGAGAAAGCTCTTTCTCTCGAAACTAACACCACCCTCCCCTCCCTCAACCCCAAAAAAGCAAAAAAGCAACAAAACAACAAAAAAACAAAACAAAACACCCTACCTGATATAGACATAGGCTATAGGAACCGACAAGAAGGGACATACTACAATATTGAAATACCCTACTATACTGCTACTAGTATTATAAAAGGGTTTCCCTTATCACCTAGTGTTTTCCCGTATTGTTCAAATTATGGATTCCTCGAACCTTTTCTGTTGTCCCAACTACTTCGACGAATATGTGTTGCACTGTATATTTTATATTTTATATATATATATATATATATATATATATATATGACTGAGTCTCAAAAGTAGCCCCATGGCAGCACATGCCA
>JBCJKE010051724.1:10000-11881 GCA_039654525.1 Melibe bucephala | reverse complement strand
CCCCCCACCCCTCTATCAACATGCTATCTGCTGCCTACAAATTGCAAAAACATTGCTTTCAATCATTCCCAACATCCTCTTTTATATTTGAGAAGCTAGTCAAAATATACAGATTAACCATATCCATTTTTATAAAGCACTTCTTTAGAACCAGAGGCAACTACTGTGATATTTAAAACTTTCAAATAAATACACAACAAGAAAAATGATAATATTGAATGCCATACTGATGTAAAGAATAGTGAAGTAAAAAAAAAAATAAATAAAAAAATTAATTAATTAATTAAAACCTCCAATTAAAAGGAGGTTACAGTAAACACTACTTCATACCATGCATACCTTATAAGAAATACCTATCCCTATCTTAATTCATTGTACAGTCAAATGTACAGTGAGGGACTTAAATATCTGGAGGATAAAACAAAATTCACCATAAACTTCATACTTTCTAGATCTCTGATGATTTGTTCATGACGTTGTATTAGTAGAATATTATAATAACCTTTCCAAATGTGGTAAAGAATCTGAGTGTCTTCATTGACTCTGATCTCTCCTTTCAAAGTCTAGTTAACAACATCATGAGAAAAATGTATTTCGACTTAAAAAGAATATGTAAAGTAAGACAACTGATGTCCAAAGAGATCTCAACCCTCTTAGTTAATGCTCTAATTCTGAATAAACTGGACTATTGCAACTCAATCATGGCCATCATTACAAAAGATTAAGTATGAGCCCTCCAAGTATCCCAAAACAATGGAGCGAGATTAATTTTCAGAAAAAATAGATTTACATCTGCATCCAATCTTTTAAAAAAAATTCATTGGCTGCCTATTGGAAAGCGCATACAATACAAAGTATGTTCTATTGTCTACAAATCAATGTAATGTGAGAGTCCTTGTTATGTTAATGAATTGTTAAACGTATATATGCTTCCTCAAGAAATCTCTGTTCAAAATCTGACAATTACATTCTTGTCAAACCAAAGGTCTTTTGCAAAATTGGCTTTTTCATTCTCAGCTCCACTTTTCTGGAATTCCCTCCCATGACACATTAGACATGTTGATTCATTTGACAGTTTTAAATCTCTTTTAAAAGCTTTCCTTTTCAGTATATAAAGCCCATGTACATTTAGATAGGCATGATTTAATGATGCAATTCTTATTCCTCCAATGATTTTGTTGTATGTATACCCAAACTATTTTATGTATTATGTTTTATACTGAATGTGATGCACACATTTTATTTTGACTTCTATCCTATCCTCATATTTATTTTAGTCTGTAAAGATTTAATACCATGTGTAAAGAGCTTCGAGCTTGTGTTCACACAGGATGAAGCGCTATATTAAAATAATATATCTTTATTATTGGTTCCAAAATCTGACAAGAAAAACTTTATAGTCAAACTATACATGTGCAATCAATAATCATTTCCATGAATATGGATTTACATTGAAATAAAAAGACAACAGTGAGAATATTAAAAACTTATTTACCAGGTATAACAAAAATTGAAAAATAAACAAGAAATTGTTTCAAAATACTTAAAATAGCATAATACACAAGAAGCCGAATGAAGAAATTTATGAGCCTTTAACTCTTTGACTGCCATAAGTCAATCCATCAGGATGAGCATAATTTAACTCTTTGACTACAATTTGCCCATATATTGGGATGAGCACGTTCTTATAGTCAAAGAATTAAATCATGCTTGGGCCTAATATAGGTTTATGGCAGTCAAGTATTTAAATCATGCTCGTAATGATATATCGTCGATTGGCACTGAAAGGGTTAAATCAATTAGAATGTGTCCCCCTAAGTCCTATTATGGTTCATTCCAAAATGACATCTTGTTACAATAGTAATTAAAAAAAAAAAAAAG
>JBCJKE010051724.1:0-7500 GCA_039654525.1 Melibe bucephala | reverse complement strand
ATCAAACATAATTGAGTGAAAGATCACTTGAACGATTTGAGCACCGACAAATCCAATTATTTACCACATTCATCATTGTGCTATGAAATTTTTTTCTTGAGTTGTTTGAAATGTAAGCTGGTGGATATTTCCCATTGTTTTAAACATCTTTTCCCCTTAGTCTATGTAGAAACAACTTTCATAAATACATTACCAAGAAATTTTAATAAAAAGTCCCATAAAAAACACTCCATGCTTTACTTCAATGCAAAGACAAATTAAAGCTTTATGGCACATTAAAAAAAGATAAGGACAATTTTTTTCAATTGTGTGAAATATTCAAAACTAAAGAGAAAGGTAAAAAAAAAAAACAACAAATTGTTACAGAAAGGCAATAGATGAGAGGGATGATTAGCAATTTATAATTCTAATTGCCATAACTCCACGGAGGATATTTGCATAAAATAAAACATGCAAAAAGTTAATTTAAAAATTGCACGTATTTGTACACATCCCTCATTCAAGAAAATCAAACAGAAAGGTTATAAAAATTCAGATTGAATGCATTAAATTAAGAAAACTAAACACACACAAAAAATAGTGACCTTACTAAAAATCAATGCACAGTGACTTTTCAAATAATGCAAATCAATAGTGTTTGTAATGTTAAAAAGAACAAATGTAATAAAATGAACTACTATGAGAACTAGCGAATCCTAAATGTGTTGAGATGATGGGACGGTTGGTAGCTATGAAATATCATGTTACAGTTACAGTAGTTTTCATGAGAGTGCCCTCTGGCTGAATGCTCGTTTTACCTAAGTGCCCACTTTTTTTATGAAACCATTTTTTAGTATCAGAATCGTCACTCTGAGTGTCCACCTTCTAAAGCCATCTGTCGTCTAAGTGCTGGTATGTTGGCATGCTGTCAATAAAAAAGCAATGAAATATCAACTTACTACGGATTATAAAGTAACTGTGAACACTTGTCTGAGTTTGCTAGGGTGTCAAAAAGTGTCCCTCCCGCACCACTTGAGTAGTTTTCCCACCCATTGAATCTAGAACAGGTAACAAATGAATGCCCCCCTTGCTAGTCCAATGTCCAGCCAATCAAATTTGTTAATGCGACGCAAAAGGTGTGGCCTAGATTTGGACTTCAACCAAGGACATGCTCAGCTGTTCATTGACGCGAGAACAAGGTGGTTGGGTAACATGACTGACTGTCTATGATTGTACACAAAACAGTGCTCTCCAGTCCTTCCCTGTCGTGACAAAATGATCACTGTCTGGCTGTGGACAGGGGCATCTTTGAAAGTTATGAAATTGGCAACGTGACTTGTAAACTTAAAAGTAATTTAAAAACTCAGCAAGATGATCCTTGTCCACATGTGACAATCCTGTTTCAAGATTCTTTGTAAACTTCATGAGATTTGAAAACTCAAGTTAAAGATAACGAAAATCAAATCTTTTGGGAGCCGCAGGGTCAATATCGCCTGAGTGCCTGTTCCGCCTAAGTGCTGCTTCCTAACCACCGGGCACTCTCGTGAAAACTACTGTATCACTATGAATTGGGACAACACTCTACAGACACTTTGATTCAAGCTGAACACCTGTTGCTTTCATGAGATGACGCATAAGGTATAAAAAAATAATCTGTGAAAAACAGAACTAAGTCCCTCCTCTTCCTAGGCAAGATAACCAGAAAAATGCCATTGTAAGCCCAACAAATTCTTGTTTGCGCACAATAATAAAAACTTCTGAACTAAGAAATAATATCAACAAAACATAAATCTGGGATCTGTCTTATCCCCTTCAAAAGATAACAAATCCATTGAAAGCATATCAAATGGCTAATACTAAAAGCAGCATGGGCACCATATATAAGACAATGCAGAGACAAAGATATTCCCTACCAAAAATGTAGACATCCACTTGAGCTAAACAAAATGGGAGGAAAATTTGTCTACAGTGCTTATAAAAAAGGGAAAAAGTATGCTTGTCCAACTCCCATTATTTAATTATGGTCCATTAATTTTTTTTTAAATAGATATACCAAAGCATGTGTTACTGAAAAGATTCACAACACATTGTGTTGCAAACCTTAATGCAATTGTATGAAAAACACCAATAAGCAAAACTCCATCTACAGGAAATTATACTATTTGCAGTACAATTCTCATCCATGATTGAACATCTTATTCTGATACTCATGCTTTCCATCTCATTTTTATTCTCTTTGAAGTCTAAATTGGAAAAAAATTGCTATTTACAAATGTAAGATTAAAATTTGTAAGGATAAATTTATGAGTATATATCAAGAGAATAACTGAAAACAATTTCTTAGTTAAAACAAGTCAATAATTATACAATAAAATAAATACAATCTTCTCAATCTTGAAAAGATTTTACACCGGAGAAATCAACAATTTTGACAAGAAATTAAAAATTTTAAAATATGTGTATACTGATTATATAGTTCGTCTGAATCAGAACAAACGAATGAAACAAATACACAGCACAGCAAATAATGGACCAATGATAACATTTTTACCAGCATAACAAATTAAAATTAACAGTATACATAAATGCTCAGTGACAATTCTCAATGTTTCTTTCTCTTTCTACTCATATCTCATTCGGGCATTGAATGTTCAAGATTGAAAGATGAGGCAATTATGAAAGGATGTATCTTGGGTGAAAAAGAACCCCCAAAAAACCCGTCACTTTTATGCTTTAGACCATACTCTCAATCCTTAAATATTTAAAAAATAATTTGGTTGTTTATGTGGAGCACTGTGCATGATACTTTGAATGATCTTTCCAGACTTCGTCTATATATTTCAACCGAAAGAGACAATGTAGGGAAATTACAGAAATGAAATAAAATAATATGGCAGAAAAGCAACTAGATATAAGTCTTTCATGAGAGATTTATATAGACTCTGTGAAATTACATTGTGTGAGGTAAAAAAAATGTATCAAACATAAAATGTAATTTTGCAGGATAACTAGTTCATAGATAAGTATTGAAATGAGCTCAAATTGTCAAACTAAGGACAATGCAGACTGCTTATTTTGTTGAAATTAAAAACGTTTTAACGAAGTATTAATAAAAGGTACAGACACAATATAAACTGAAATATCAAGCTTACAATTTCAATCCCTGTTACATGCTGTTGATGTTAATATCACAAGCTATTGAGCTTTCACTCTTTCACGGACAGTGCAAATTGAGTGAATTTGCTTTACTTCCGTAGTTGTTCCAGTGGCCCATAAAGGTGATTCTTAATGTTGGGTGTGGGGGTAGAGATTTCCTACTTTGTTTAGTTTTGAGCAGATCAACATTACAAGTTTGGGTGTTTCATGTGGGTTTCTACAAAATCTGCAGTTGGGTTAATGTGAAGGGTTAAACTTGTTTGGGCCGTAGTTTGTGCATATGGAGTTCTAAATTGAAAAAAATTAGGGACTGGTCCTATCTGTTGAGATGTTTGATATGGTTGTGTGACAATTCGCTCATTTTTAGCTTTACTCTTGCAATATAAATTCTGTTGCACTGCTTTTCTATTCCATTAACAAAACTGAGTGAAAATTTAGACCAATCACATTTTCGTCATAAAAACATAACTGAGTAAAATAACCTTTAAAATTGTATTGAATTGTGGAAAAACTTTTCACAGCTATATTCACCATAAATTTATTAATTCCCATGTAGCATTTTATAAGGATAAAATAATAATGTCCAAATTTTCCTTTTAGTTATTGTTTTTCTTTCTTTCTTTCTTTCTTTCTTTCTTTTCGCCTCACCTAATATACTTATGTATATGTGTAAAAACATTGTACTGAGTCTCAGTCCACTTACACACTGAAGAAGAATCCACCACTGAATATCACAGGCACTAATATTCAAGTATATGCTGAAATGAAGAGAACTACATGATGGAGAACCGTCATACCAGCCTTATGTTCCACAGGCAATTGACAGGAATGAGTAAAGTCAATATACATTGGAGAATATAAATACCATGAAACTGAGTCCAGCCTTAATATTGAAATAAGGAATATAGTACTAATAGTAGATTAATGTGGTTCTTTTCTCAAAATATATAGGATAATACAAAATCCCAATATTTTATATGTTTAATTTTTAAATTAATGTATTTTATATAGTTGCATGCTTTTATTCTATAAGGACAACTGTTCATAATGTCTATCACAATATTTCTTTTAATTAAACTATTTCATGATTACTAGAGGATTCCAACAATAATTTTCACTCAACAGTTAGTGCCTTGATAAAATAAGGTCTCAATGTATACATGTAAGGTTACAAAGGAAGTTAAAACAGCTATTAGAACATGCTCTTTCATTTTTTATTTTTTTTTAAATCATATTTTCTTTGATTTCTCTAAATTGACAGAACATACTATATGTTCTCAAGGCACTCTCTAGATCCTGCGTAATTTTCAAATGTAGTATAAAACTTTACTTCCATAATGTTTCAACCCCTTCTGAATGAGATATTTTCCAATTAACTTTCCTCGAAAACAATTCATTAAAAGCATTTTCTGACAATGAAGGTTGATGAAAGGGTTCCAGTGGAATGATGGTGAAGGGATGAGCAGGGAGCGCATTTCTGTCATTCAATGAAATTTTTTGGGAATTTTCACTTCCATCTCAATTTTGCACTAGTGAGGTTATATAAATTTTTTAAATTGTTTCCTACCATCCATTTTCCAACTAGAGTCAATCACAAATATACTCATTCCTTTCCTTTTCTTTATTTTTAAATATCTTTTAATTGGGAGAGATATACAGTTTTGTAGAGTTTGCTGGGAGTAGAGGGAGTGAGTAGTAAATGATTACAGGATGAAACCTTAATGAGAAAATAGTTAAGATACTTAACCTCTTTCAAACATTCATGAAAATTACTTATAAATGTTAACAATATCACATCCAAAGACTTATTTCCTTCATAGACTTTCAAAATTTCATTTCCTGACAATACTCATATTTTGGTACAATGAATTCAATGAGATAAGTTGGAGGAAGCCTAATATCATGAATGAATTCCTTAGCCTATTTTCTTCAATTGTGAAAAAATCGTGGCAGAACATCAAAAATTATCAGATGACTTAATATCACAGCTGAATGCAGGTCAAATGGTGCATCAATTGAACAAAGTAATGACAGAGATTAATCTAATTAAAAAAGTCTCTTTAAATGCAAATGAACCACATTTCTTCAGCTTTCAGGATTGGGTGAATACTTGCCAGTCGCTGCCTCTTCGTATGATGGTGGCAGCTGTAGCTCATCAAAGGCAGGGGGATCATAATTATATGGCTCACTTGCAGGAACGTCTGTACTATCCGTTCCTGAACGTATGTCACCACTACCACTTCCTACTCCATCTACCATACCATAATACGTTAAAGTACTTCCTTCTGCGTTTAACTGATTAAGAGAGCTGTGATGGCCCCTGGCATGGCGATGGGGCGCGTGAGTTGAGCGGTGGCCAGCACTGCTCGCTCGACTGCGATGACCAGTGTGGCTTTGACTGGGTGAATGTCTTGGGGAGTTTCTCCCACTACCATGCGGAGACCTTCGGCCACTGCCTCTGGACCTGCGGTCATCTTCTACATCTAAATGCGAGAGATTTGCATGATAGGGTGGTATAGATCCCGGAGGTGGATAATAAGGTGTGCCCCCATCTGCTGGATGCAGCATGCCATGTTCGTCGACATTCCCAGCATAGTAGATACCGGAAGGGTCAGGGGGATATCCTGGATAGCCGGGGTAATTCAGATTGGCAGCCGTGTTGTTGTTTGTGGTGATGTTGTTATTGCTGGGCTGGGAATAATAACCGTTGTGATGATCCACACCATCTTCACCATTGGAGCCTAAAAATGGCATCATAGTCTCTGTGTCTCTGAGAGACATATTCTGAGACGAGCCACCAGATGGAGCTGTCCGAATGTCACCTGCTGGATGTCTCACCCTGCCCCTCGTAGTTCTCCCACTGGTAGAAGATGAATTGCGATTTGCTGCATTTTGGTCCATCAAATTTATGAGGCCTTCCTGAATGCCTTCGGGTCCCCGTCTAGATCTATGCAACTGACCTCGATTGGCCTGTTCAAGCATGCTAGCCATGGCAACTCTCAAATCTTCAGGTGTATGGCCTGTAGCAGCCAAGTTGCGACGTACCTGTGACGGAAAGATATAAAAAAAGTAGTTTTATTAAGTATTTTGCATTCCCTTTTTATTTGAAATTTGATACGGCTGTTTTTCCCTTGAGTGATTAGGAAATATTTGTAAAGATTTTTAAAAATGTATTTACATTTTGACCTTTATTAAAAAGTTGAAAAAGTTTTATGCTGTAAAAAACTGTAATAGTATTACCTCAATAGAGTTTGTTGCCTGAAATTCTTTTTAATGACAATCTTTTCTAGAAATATATAGTGCTTTAATTCAACAGATTTTCGGCTGCTTTTATAAAGCACCCGCTGGAAACATGGAGACGATCAGTGGAGAGGGAGATGAAGGAGATGGGCTGGACATGGGGAGGCACCAGAAAGTTGGCTAGTGACCGAAACAGATGGAGGGCTCGACTGTCGACCTTATGTGTCAAGAACACTAAAGAAGATAAGTGAAGTTATAAAGCACCCAGATCCTGCTGAAAATGAGAAGTTGTGCTTTAGAAAAGTTTATTGTTTTCATTTGCAAATTGATCCAACAGGTCCACCATTAGCAGTGGTCTGAGGAGTAAAATGTGACAGACACATCTTATTGCGTCATATCAGATAACAAAGCCTCGTTCTCTCCACCAGCAGAGTGTGATTCTAACAAATCCCATCTTCCCTGAATTATTTTTTCTCTCTGAAGGTCTAATATACATATTTTCCAACTATCTTGATACATTACTTGACAAGCAGAATCATGCATACAGAGTCATTAGCCATGATCGATAAACTTTGAAGTCCTGCATTCATTTACTATTTAATTATATCTTCTCTTATCCTGGAGGATCAGTGTTGGTTAATGGAAGTGAATCTTCCATACAACATCATTACTTCCATACATCCTAGGCTGAAGAAATTGTGGCATGCCAGGGTTGTTCAGTGGGATTTAACTCTTAACTCTAATCAAATCGTCATCCAGATGTGAACATTAAATATCTTGTATACCCACTCTTTACAACTTATAATTATGCTCCCTTGTATTCTGGTATCAATTTGTTACTTAAAAAGCAAAAGATTTCATTGAAGACTGGCAGTGGCATTGAGGGAAATGTTTGTCAGAAGAGGAGGGGGACTTAAAGTATCAGGCAAAATAATACTTTTTCTTCCATTCACAATACTTGCTCCCCCCCCGTCATACTACTAAAAATACCTCCACAAATATTATTATATCCTTGTTGTTGTTGCTGTCATCATCATCATCCTCCTCCTCCTTCTTCTCCTCCTCATCATCATCATCGTCGTCATCATCATCATAATCATCATCACCATAATTATCATTATTATT
>JBCJKE010051502.1:0-11886 GCA_039654525.1 Melibe bucephala | reverse complement strand
GGGGGGGGGGGGAGGGGGAGAGAGAGAGAGAGAGAGAGAGAGAGAGAGAGAGAGAGAGGGAGGGAGGGAGGGAGGGAGGGAGGGAGACCCTTATAATCATATGTACACTACTTGAGTAAGAGATTTCACTAACAAGTCTCAAAACACATTTTTATACATGCACTATTTGATACGGATGGGATTAAGAGATAAATAGCCGTTATAGCCTTTAAACTTTAAATATTTACTTAAAATAAATTATAGGTTGACCTATCAGAACCACAAAAAAATAAGGTTTACACCCCCCCCCCCCCTGCCGTCTCCCATGGCATGATTTAATTTTGTTTTATCTTTATTACATAATAACATATGAAAAAGTCATATTGTAATATACTTACGGGATGAACACTTGAAGGGTCCTTCTGCCATGCCTCATGCATATATTCAATATACGAAGAAGAGCTGCCATTCATGAATGGTTCTGCAGTAAGTTGAGAAGCAGTCACATAGGATCTGCTCTTGCCTGTCTTTTGACCATCTCCCGCAGAAGTGACATAACTGCGGCTAAGAATTGGCAGCTGCTGAAAGGCACGGCAGTAAGATTTCCGTAGCACAAGGTTTCTGATGCGATGCATCATAAAACCAAAACGTCCTTGCTACGTGAAAGTGTCTTACGTTATGACAAAAGCTTGGTATTGATGAAGCCAGTATGGCTTCGGGGTGAAACAATTCGAAGAGACTGTTCTTGAGAAAATGATCTGTTAATCTTCAGATGTCTTGATTTTGCTGTTACTACACGATGTGGTAATCTCGAAAATTTTGAGAGATGCTTGAAAAGTACATCAAAGACCAGATGCCTCTTGTATTCTAGGAAAACAGTACAAACCATAAGATAATAACTTTTGCTTCATTACTCTCAGCAACAAGGAGCAAAATATTATTAAATATATTAATTCATGGTACTCTGCAAATATTGCAAAATATCTTAAACAGAAATACATTTAGCATGAAAACACAGAAAAAAAAAAAGAGTAGACTTTATCATATTATAACATTTCTAAAATATATTGACACAGAAAATAATTAATGAAAGAAGAAAGTGATATTCTAGAGCAGGCTTGAGAGATAATTCGTAGTTGAGTGTCTTATTCCTGTAGAAACAAAATACATCATGTATGAAGATAAATCTGTGTCTGAAAGTATGGTATAGCATTGATTTAAGAAGTCTTACTGATACAGTGTCAATTTTTTCAGCCTTGGCTTTTAAGAAAAGAAAATATATTTCGGCCTCCTCTATAATATTAATGAAATATGTTCAACTTAATGATGGTTAGAGTTAGAGTAAAATAAAAACACCATCTGTTGATATGGCCAGAATTGGAATGGACTTTTTTTTATTTTTTTTTTAGACAAAATCAGTCTTGAAAAAAGAGGACTGTAGGTGCCTATGATGCAACATTGCATGAAAGTTCATAAAAGATGACAACTGGCTAGATGCTTTTATTAAGACATTGATCTGCAACCCAGGTTCAAGTCCAGCTTTGCATCTAGCCTTTTCCTTGGGCAAGAAAATTCACCTCTATTGCCCACTTTTGTGGCACTTTCTGCTGCTGATGCCTAGGTTAGTCCAATCTCCTTTCAGAATAGACCTTCAAGACACCACTTGCATCCAATAAACAGCATTTATTATTTTACATTTGATCACTTCATATTCATTCATAAACTTGAAGCATAAAAGGAAAATTAAAGAAAAAAAAAAGATAAACAAACTTTTTTTAACAGTATTTGACTCCCTGGAAAAGCTATTGCTCGACCCGTTGAACGTAGATAGCCGCCACGGGCAAGCGTGCGCATGTTACATGGAGAGTATGAACTTTTGACCTGGGAGACACACCAGTGGTCCCTGTCGAACATCGATCCTGACCTCAGTAAATGGAAAATTTTGGTTCTATTTTAGTAACTAAAACCTAGGAAGGTACTAGTGAAATTATAAATAGTAATCAATCAGGTTGCAAGTTAATTGAGGCTTTTAGGCCCCCAAGTGGCTTTGTTATGATTCTGCAAAGTAGGGCATGTGACTGTGGGTAGCCTATTCACTATATTATCAAAGCATTTTACCACGAGCTGACCGTTGGTCACTGCTTAATCTTCTGGCCATTGTCTTCTACCGCTTATTTATATTGCTGAAAACTATTTAGTTGACAAAAGATATCCTTTACCTTAGCAATCCTACTGATCTGAGGACACTTTTTTAAGACGTAATTGATATTTTTCACTATTAGATCTACAGGGTTGATATGCCTTTCCACCTGTCAATGGCTGCATAGACTTACCCCCCGATTTGAAACAAAGCCATGCGGCCTACCCCTCCCCTATTGTCAATGAACATCAGCAAAACTAGGTCAACTCTACATGGATTAAATACATTGAAATAGTTAAAAGAGTGACCACGCAAATTGTTCCACCATGAACAGATTTAAAAATGTGTTCATCACTTAATATTTTTTTTTGTGTTATATACATATATATATATATAAAGAGTAAATATTATAAGAAATGTAAAACACTTCTCTTCAAGTAAAACTTTATAGCCCTGTTGGTAGGACACTGATCTTCTGTCTTTATATCAGTCATTGCAAGGATTTGAGTTCCTCTAGCTGTCGTTACCTGATTCAGCTGTCTTAGCCAAACTGGTGGGGACTAGACAGAGATATACAAAATGTTTCCTCCTGGTCTAATCGCTAGTTGGAGGTTGTGAATCAGCTGGAGTAATATAGATGTCATGTACGAAGCACATGTAGTTCCAAAGTAGTCCACTATTGCACATGACATACACTGGGCCCATGTCAGGATTCAGTGCCTTACAAACTGAGCTACGAAACTTTTGTTGATAGTAATGCTAAGATCTCTTTTTTTTAGAAGCATCCCACTTACGTCACTATGGCGCATTGTATGGGGGCCTTCACGAGGGCCGACTGACATAGACGGCAGCAATAAAATGAAGGGAGGAATTCCACCTGGTCCGCCAGGCAGGTTTCTTAAACAATACTAGAATACTGAGAAGGTAAACTGAAGTGAATCTTGGCTTTATTAGAGTATTATACTAAAGATGGCAGACCAGGTGGAATTTCTTCCAAAATGAATGGCGTCTTGTTGATCTCTTTTCATGATCAGCTGACTCAGACTCTTTAATTTACTGTTCACTTATCTATGTGTCTGCTTTATAATGGATATTTTAACACAGGCGAAGCTATACATGTCGCACAGACGCAGGCGTGCCGTCTTCGCATGCGAGGTTGCCTAGGTCCATCAGCTGATTTTTGTTTGGATTTTAGTGCCGGTGTTGTGATTGTGTTTTGTGCACTTATTATTGCAGTAAACCTACGAAACCCGTATATTTTTGTTTAGCTTATATATTAGACTTGAAGGCAGCCTTAAATTTCTTATGGTTTGATTTGAACTTTATGTGATTTGGTGGATTACAAGTTGGAAAATTGGTTTTTATCTTGTCTCATTGTCTCTGTTGTGTTATTTTTATTTCCGTGTCTGTTTATGTCATGCATGAGAATGATGAGTGGATTAATGAATGAAGATTACAGAGTAAATTTGAGTAGTCGTAATTGAGTCTGATTGAAAATAATGTGTCCGATAACATCTGCAGCCTCCATCATCACCTCGTCAATTAGGCCCTCACTCACAAGAGTGTGTAACACAATAGGTTTATTGTTACTGGTACCCAAATTGAGAAGATCGACAGTCTCTATGTTTTCCATCTTTGGTCTCAATAATAAAGGTACCAGATAAAGCAGTAAGTAGGCTATGAGTATGAGATCAGCAGTAAAATGATGGGGAGGGATCCAAAAATCTGCTACGATCAACCCCTCACTAAGCCTACTCACGCCATACCAAACTCAAAGCATCCCATTCATTGTTACGCAAGGCCATCAAGGCCCACTATCACTATCCACCATACTTACTACTACAATACTGTCTTACCAAAGACAACAGCATATAGCCCGTAACACCTTGTAATATAAACGCATAGGAATACATTCTACCATAATACGATGGCCCCTTTGTTGTGCAACATTACCCCCACTCTAGTACAACTCTCTCTTCCCTCACTCAACGGGCACAAAGGCCTACAATAAGTTGGAATTTTCATCAATGATAGGCCAAAAGAGTATGGAATGGTACTAAGAGAGTAAACTGAGGAGGAACCCTCCTTATCACAGTATAAACACTCATAGCATATTATATCAGTGTGACTTTGCCCCCCAGGCGCCATTACCCAGGCACTAGTACAACTCTCTCCTCTTCCGTCACTCAACGGGCACAATGGTCTACAATAAGTTGCAATTGCCATCAAACATGGGCGAAAAGAGTATGGGTTAGACCTAAGAGAGGAAATTGAAGAGGAGCCCTCCATATCGCCGCAGAAACACTCATAGCATACCAGTACCAGTGTGACTTTGCCCCCCAGGCACGAAAGTGAAATGCCACACCCCCTTTTATGACCAATACAAAGAGGTCTGACTAAGGCCACGCTAATGACGTCAGCTAATTCGCATGGCTTCTACTTTGCTGTGGAATGATTGGTTGATCAAACAGGAAACTTATAATACTAAATAATAGTGAATCAGTAAGCCATTTGAAGAGGAAAAAGTTACACAAGCAACAGACATCGTCCCTGTGCTCTTGGGAGCCACACACTGCAGGACGGATAATCCCATTCTTCGTGTCACGCGTTGTGCGCTGCCTGGACAGGTATACGTCCAGCACTTCACCAGGGTTAAATGATAAAACTTACTTAAAATGATAAAAAGCTGCACATTCCTGTGTGGTATATGCACGTCTTTTGTGTGTTAGATTGAAAGACAAAGAGAACGTGATTTGCATTGCAGTGAGAATGAGAGAAAGAGATAGATGTAGATAGAGAGAGAAGGAGGGGGGATATATTATAGAGACAAGAAGAGTAATTGGCAGAGAAAGAGATAAAAAAAACCCAGGAGAAGCAGAGAGAGTGGCTGGGGAAATAGCGCTTTTACATACATCATACGCCCATCCCTGGCGGCCAGGGGCATAGCCACTTCATTAATATAAGTTCCTTGAGTCAGTCACATGAAATCAGAAATCTTGGCCTGTAACTGTAATTTATACTGTATATATATATATTATATAATATAATACTAGAGCTATATATATATAGGCCCTATATTATATTATATACATATAGGCTACACTCACTAGAGCTAGCAAAAATTTAGACGGAAGAATGTAAAGGCAAAGGTAAAAGTATGTAAGTGGGATGAGGGATGTTAGTAAAATAGATAGATCTTAGAAATCCCGGGAAAATAACTTAATAAGTTCAACTTCTGAAGTAGCCTATATTATGTGACTTAAGTAAAAAAAAGCGCTAAAAATTAAAAATAGCGAACACTGTAGTTCTTGAGGCAACATTTGAATATATAGAGATACAAGTCATGTAGTAGATCTACTTGATCTAGATTAGATACTAGATCTAGGCTGCAAGTCTATCTAGGCTGCAAGTCTATCTCTAACTTTTGGTGGGGAAGAAGAACCGCATTGTGATTGTGACTAGATCTAGAGAGATCTCCTCTAACTCTTAAGTCTAAGGACTTCGAGATCGAGATCTATAGATCTAGATTTTAGATCTACAAACTGAAATAATTAACATAACTTTATGAAATATAGTTTGATGCAGCTCCATGAAAATTGACTGGACAGGTACTACACTCACAGCTGACAGCAGTTGATCGGTCATATGAGGAAATCGAGGATGTGTGTAGGGGACATTCTGTATTGTGCTCCTGACCTGACGACTTCTGTGCTTGAGGTAAAAAGAAGGGCAAATGGTGATGACGTCAAAAAAGAAGAGAGCTCCGATCCAGTGTACTTTTCAGACCTCAGCCAATGAAAAGCTCTCTCTTCGTTATTTATTTTCGCATTCTGGCTCACGTCCAACATGAAAAATTCTGTCCAACAGTGACAGTAACTAATTCTAATTCATGTGTGTATGTGTGTGAATGTGTATGTCATTGTGTGTGTGTGTGTGTGTGTATGTGTATGTGTGTGTGTGTATACAATATATACTTCCAAAATTCGAAGTTTATACTTCCGAAGTTTATCTTACCTTTCTTTTTTTCTTGCATCCTTTCATATCGTATAAATATATTATATTATATATTTACTTACTAGAGCAGTTCTGGTAGTAGTAGTAGTAGTAGTAGTAGTAGTAGTAGTAGTAGTAGTAGTAGTAGTAGCAGTAGTAGTAATAGTAGTGGTATTAAATAATAAACAACGATAAAAGGTAAAATGTCACAACTAGAAAACAAAACAAAACAGTAAATGTTCGGGTATGAACCCTTCTTCAGACAACATTAAATAACAATAAAAACAAAAATTGTAACAAATAATCAAATATAATAAATAAATTAGAATAGAATAAGAAAAGAAAAGATATCTAGATCTAAAAACAGAAAGAAAGAAATCATAGCTTCGGTGAAGTCTTGATGCCGTGTCGTCTCGATCAAACTCCAAGTGGGAATGATAACTTCGTTGGTGACATGCTGTGTCCAGTAAATTTTTAATATTCTCCTAAAACATCTTCCTTCAAAACCTATGAGTCTGCTCTTTATTTTCTTGTTGGATCTCCATGTCTCAAGGCAAACGTCTGCAAAGCGTCGACTGTTATCATTCATCTGGCCAACTCCTTCTTGGCCCATGCAGTTTTCATATCCTGTATTTTCTGCTCCCACCTTTGCACTAAAATTCTCCAAAAGAAGAAGGATGTCATGTCGCGGTGTCTTGTCTATCTGCTCTTGTAGATTATTGTAAAACAAGTCTTTCTCCTCATCCGCAGTCTGCTCTGTTGGTGCATAACATTGTATGATGGGGGTCTTGGTATATTTGGGCAAGAACCTTGCTCTGATTTTCTTGAGCTGATTGGTTCCCAGCTGATCAAACTTTTTTTCTTGGCTTCCTTGTTCATTAGGATGCCAACTCCTTCTTGGTGTTGTCCATCTGTGCACACTGTCTCTCCTGAGCCGAGAGTCATTATATCGGAGTCTGTCCACTTCATTTCACTGATTCCCTTGATGTTCAATCTGTATCTCTTCATCTCTTTCACAACCTGTGCCGTCCGGCCAGTTTCATACAATGTTCTCACATTCCAGGCTCCCACTCTGAGTTCTTGGTTGGGCTTGGCTAAGGACAAAGTCAGAGTTGAAGCTTCCTTTCGGCTTTCACTTCCACTCGTCATGGAATGCATTGCTGCAACTGTACTAAGCTCGTCACCCGTGATTTGATTTTTGTTGGTTTTCGTTGGCGTTTCTGTAGCGTGGGGTTTTTACGGGGCGGGTTGCCCCAGCGCACAACCCTCCCCATTTCTCATACGGGACTTGGGACCAGATCAAAACCGGATTACTTGTTGATGTGGGAAACTTGTTGATGTGTCATTTAATAAACGTGAAGACTTGTTGGTGTGTTGTTTAATAAACCTGAAGACTTGTTGATGTGTCATTTAATTAATTCGTAAGATCGTTGATGTGTCATTTAATTAATTCGGAAGATCGTTGATGTGTCACTTAATTAATTAGGAAGATCGTTGATGTGTCATTTAATTAATTCGGAAGATCGTTGATGTGTCATTTAATTAATTCGGAAGATCGTTGATGTGTCATTTAATTAATTAGAAAGCTCGTTGATTTGTCATTTACTAAGCAGGGAAGCTATTTGGTATGCAATTTAAATAACTAAGGATCTTTTTGATGCGCCATTTAATAAACTCGAAGTTTGTTGCGTTATTTAATAGCCCCGAAGGCTTGTTGATGTTGACATGCTAATGTAAAATTGTCGGGTCAGGGAAACTTTTTGAACCCATAGAATTGTGAGGCTGGCTGTGGTGATGGAGAGAATGATGATGATGATGATGAGGAGGAGGAGGAGGAGGAGGAGGAGGAGGAGGAGGAGGACGACGACGACGACGACGAGGTGGAGGAGGATGATAATGATGATGATGACGATGACGACGACGACGACGACGACGACGGCGACCATGGCGGCGACGATTACGACGGTGACAACGATAACGACGATGACGATGATAAAAGCACCAACATCCAAATCAGGACAATGTGAACTCTATTGGTATTTTCCACTGTTTATTGACTTAGATGAGTACCCAACTAGGGACCACGGAGGTATATATAGTAATAGTAGTGGTAATAATAATAGTAGTAGTAGTAGTAAATGATGAGGAGAGCGCTAAGTTTATACACAGTGGGGGCGTTGTCTGAATAAGCGAGTTCTATGAAAGTATAAAAAGTTTTTCAAACGTCAATGGAACACCAACCATTACATCTAGAACACAGCTGATCTGTTCTGTCTAAACACACAAAGATAGTATCATTATCATTAGGATCATTATTTATAAGTGCATGGTATTGATAGTAGGACAAGCATGGTTGTACATTCTTGCATTCTGGCCTACAAGCTTACACGCTTGTTATGAGCTGAGACTTACGAGTTTGCAAGCTTACAAGCTTAAGAACTTATGAGCTTAGACTTACAAAAATTTGCAAGGTTACAAGTTTAAAAACTTATAAACTTAGAGTTACGAGTTTGTAAGTTTGTAAGTTTACAGGTTTAAAAGCTTATGAGCTCAGACTTACACGGTTGTAAGGTTACAGGCTTACAGGCTTATGAGCACAGACGTACACTTTTGCAAGATACTTACAAACTTATGAGCAATGTGAGCACGGACTTACAAGCTTGCAAGGTTACGAGCTTACAGGCTTATGAGTTTAGACTTGCAAGTTTACAGTCACACCGGCTTAAACTTAAAATTCTATAAGTTCAGAGGCTTACAAGCTAGTGAGTTCAGAATCACAAGTAAGCAAGTTTACAGACTTACATGCCAACGCCCATTTAAGCGTAGACTTACAAGTTTGCAAGTTTTCTGACTTGCAAGCTTATGAACGTTGACGTTGATGTTTACAGGGCAAAAGATTTGCAGGTTCACATGCATGCACGTTTATAAGCGTTCAGATTCACGTACTTACATTCTTATAAATGTGTAGAAATGCGCTTTCACATTCTTACAGAATTACAAGTCCGGACAATAAATTATACACGTTATGGTCGCTACAACTTGAGATGGCCTATAGAATTGCTCTAGATCTAATGTGTCAGATCTAATTCTTTGTGTGCCGCATGCCTGACACGTTTGTATTGCTTGGTCTTTTAATTAGAATCTGATAGGAGAATAAAATAATTGTCACAGTGACGCAATGTTTAAGTTGTGTTCTTTTTTTTTTCTTTTTTTTTTTTTCCTTTTTTCGATTCTCTTCCTTTATTTTCTTTATTTTATTAATTATTTATTTTTCAAATTTATTAATTCATTTATCATTTTGTTCGTTTGTTGATTATTTATTTATTTATTTATTTATCTATTAATTTTTGTTTCAGGCAGGTTTGATCTAAGCTATAGAGACGGACTTGACGGCGTTAAGGAAAAGAATTAAATTCTTGCGCCTAGCTGCGTAAATTCTAGCCGCACACGTAGATTTTCTTTGCTGAAACCATAACCAGTGATCATGAAGCTAATGCCAAGTCAAGGAAATGTTGCCCACGGTCCCGTCTATATGTTATAAATGTCCGTTAAGGTCTTGCTGTGGTGTGAATTCTTCAATATGAATGACTTTAGTACTAGGTCGCTAGATAAGTTTCCGGAATCGAGCACAAGGCGGAAAGCTAGAGCTATGTTGGTTTCACACCTTCTAAAGTATTCTATTCTGGCAAGATTCAAAAAGTTATGTTCAGCATTGGTTTACAATAGTGCGTATCCTAGACCATTTTGTGACGTCATGTCCTCCTATCCATAGCAACAAGAATGGAGCTAGAATGGCGTGATTCTCGAGCGATGATTTACTATGACTTTAAAAATAGATAACCGCATCCATTTCCATTGATACTTAACACAATTTATTTTGGGCATATTATGCACCATCTACTTCACAAGTTTTCTTCTGGGTTGTTTTTTTTTATTATTTAAAAGAGGTAGGCAGTCTCTCAAAGTTGATGACTAGGACTCATTATGAGTGTAGACCTTTTAGTTTTAATACTGAACAGTTTATCATTGCCACTAATTAATTGATTTGTTTAATGGTGATCCACGAATCACTTATCGTGAGATCATTACATGTCGTGAGAGGCATGGGCGAGGCGCTCTATGGGTAGATGGAGCTGAGGTACCCACTGTCACTCAACGCCCCTGGATTTACTCACCTAGATGCCTCGGTAAGGTTATACCCTTTCGACTGCTTTATCATGTACCAAAATAGATCTACTTTTTAAAATCAAATTAAGACAGTAGTAATAATTTATGTATAACCATACAGCCATACACAATCGTTCTATGAGTCATACATCTATATAAAACGATGATAGTAAAAAGTAATGATAAGTTGTATAAATACAATATATTAAATCAAATCAATATTATTGATATGCAAGGAGCAAATGAATTGCATTATGTTTGACGTACAAAAACTGTAATACAATGTTAGTTTAACAATCGTATAAATTACCATACAAAAATGTACTTACAGAATTAATTATGATAACATTACATACAACTTTTACTACTGACAACACTACAGAATGATAATGATACTAATAATACAACAGTCATGATAACAATTCGCACAGCAAGAATATATGTATATATATATAATCATGACAATGTTGCTGTTGCTCAAGGGAAACCCTGTGTTAACAGCAGCAAGAGCCATCTAGCACTAAGTCTATCTCTAAATATATCTATGTTTACCTTACACCAAAGACCTCAGATTGAACAAGAGCAAACACTCAGCTATCATTCCATTTTTCTTTGTCCTGTTTTGCCTCTGATTTGTGGGGTGTCTGTGTGTCTTCTTTTTTCTTTCTTTCTACTTTTCTGTTTTGTTTTTTGTTTTGTTTTGTTGTTTTTTTTTGGAGGGGGGTGGGGATGGGGTGGAGGGTTGTCTTTTTTGCCTCTTTTTGTCCCGGCGTTTTCTGTTTAATAAACGCATTCTGAGCAAGCAAATTCTTTTTTTTTTTATATCTCTTATATAGGCTACAAAGTTTTCTTCTCACATTTCTGTTCTATTGGGTTCCTTTTCCCTTTTGTTGTTAATGCGTGGACTCATTATATTATATAACCTTTGCATCATTACTATTTACATTTGTTTTACGTTTCTTAAGTCCCAATGGTGACCTTTTGTTATTGACCGTAAAGGTTGATGAAGATTATAAACAGCAGCCAGTTTATAGTCGAATCACTTAAACAAACAGACTAGATCTTTCACTATCTACAGCTGGGTACAGATTAAGTTGATTTTTCATTTGAGGATTTTGGTCGCGTATGAAAGTTCCTCGCTTACTAAATACGAAACGCAGCTAAGTAAAAACTCTCATTCAACTTTAAGGTCTTTGGCTGGAACTAATAGCATTACAACAACAACAACGGTATTATCACAATCATAATCATTATCATCGATACCAAAACATTGTACAAAAAGTATTATGTTATAGTTATCCCTATTCATATTATTATGTATTCATTATAATATAACTGTATCATGTATGTATATCATCACAAGTCGAGTTCTATGGAGTGACCGTATAAAAATAAGTTTAAATAATAAATTAAAAAGCAAACGATGTATTCACAATAAACAGGGAGTGTGAGCCCCAATATTCTATGTCCTTGGCGGTGAAAGTATCGTTGAGACTTTAAGTAATTTGAGTGTATAAGTGTATTTATCATCAGTCCAATGCCATCATCATAATCGTTATCGTTCTCATCGTCGTCGTAGTCGTTCAGGTCATATAATGCGCATATAA
>JBCJKE010051391.1:0-7500 GCA_039654525.1 Melibe bucephala | reverse complement strand
CGTCTTCAAACCGTTCACCAGTAACCTTAACACGATTGTTATTGATGTTGTTGTTGTTGTTGTTGTTGATGCTGTTGCTGCTGTTGTTGTTGTTGTTGTTGTTGTTGTTGTTGTTGAGGTACCATACTTTCAGATTTTGATTCATTTCCTTATGTTAAAACAATTGTCCTGTTTGAATGAATCATATGCCTTTTTCTGTAGCAATGATTGTCATTTGGATTCTATGAGTCGTGAACACTCTCATCCCAGTTTGACTTTTACGCGACTGCTTACACAAACGTTTCATCTACTCTGAGAAAGATCGTTCCTTGTTATCTCTTATCAGGAGTCAGGAGCATTTAGTTGATTAAGCGGCACATGACCTTAATTTTGTATTGAAATGGACTGATATATCGGACAGCTGTCAGGGAGGCTACGTCCAGGAAGGATGTGCAATGACAGTGGGCAGCGTGGTCAAGAGGTAAGATGCTCGACTCGTAATCGAGAGGTTACGGGTTCGAGTCACGCTGTGGGCCCTTGGGAAATGTTTTCAATGTATACCACATTTTCCTCACCCCATGCAGGTGTAATGAGTAAAAATGGCCGTAAAACAGCGTTGTCTCTGTCCAAGGAACAATGTATTGCGCCTAACTGGCAGCATGCTAGCATGTTTCGTCTTATGTGTTCAGTGTTGCTGTTGGCTAGGGACCCCTTGTAAGGCGCTTTGAGCACATATATTGCGCTATATAAAAAGCTCCAAGTTCCAATGAGGATGAAGAAGAATGAGTTGTAAATCGTGCGAGATAGTAACCATGAGAGAGACTTCGATGAAACCGTTTTAAATGTTTTGATGAAACTACTCCCACCAGTCATATAATGTATAGATCTACCAGTATGGTGCTATTGTAACAATATCGGGGACTGAGATGGGAAAGTTTGAAACTACATGTATATCTAATATAATAAGACTTGGGTTATTGAGACATTGAAGTGCCTGTCACATCACTAAAAACAATGGAAACGGTCATTATAATACTCGTCTAGCTAACTCGGAAAGCACACTTTTCAACCTGTCCCACAATAACAACAGTACACCCCACTTCGCCTCTCAAACGCCCCCCTCCCCCAGACCTTATTTTCTTCTATTCTCGATTTTGATCCACTCAAAAGAGTAAGCGCTGAGCTGAATTGCAGTGTGTTTAATTTAAGCGTGTTAAAATTGTGTCCCTTCCGAATAAACGCAGGTAAAAGATCACCACTTTGAAATAAACATTTGTTAGCCTGTTAAATATTCATAGGGTTGTTGTTGTTTTTTAAACTAAGTCTGCATGCAAAAAATGAGAACACCAAGTTTTATGGCTTCGAGACAATTCATGACTTTCCACGTGCATGAAGGTGATGCAGTACAGATTATAAGGGGCGAGTCACGTTTTTTACTTGCGGCTTTTAATTAAATTTAAAAAAATAAAATCTAATTTAAAATTGTCAAGATGTCTTCAATGCCACCACTTTTCCATTGTTCCTAGCAATTCAATTGACCATATTAATAATTATAAATGATATACCGTACCGATGGATCTAGGGCTTTTCTAATATGACTTTCTGCCAGAGAGATTCTGTCTACGACTGTTGCCAGCTGGTCGTGCAGTTGGTGGTTCTTGGCCCACACAGCCGACAGCTTGCCTGCGTTGTTGTGCACTGTATGCTGGAACAGGAAGCAAAAATAAGCAATGGGTTTTGTTATTGCTTTAGTGTCTTAAATAAACTAGAGTTGTTATGTATGCACTGGCAACATCTGTACGCCTGTATGTCTTTACATGCAGCACCTGAATTAAGAGGACAAGGTACAGATGAAAGGTATCCCTACCTTTACAATTGTATTTGTAATTTGCATTATTATTTATTACGTTTGTTAAACTCTTACTTAATTATCGAATTATCCAGTTGGAGACATTATTTTTCAAACGCCTCAAGTATATTCGTGAGTAGCTTCTATCCACAGACTGTTAAGCACCTAAATAAAACAAGAATTAATTATACGTTTATAGTAACTACAAAACTACCTATTTAGACCAGATGGAAAACGATGTGTATGTGTGAATGAGCATATGTGTATATAACAATAATTAGTATGTATGTGTTAGAATGAGGAAGTATTAAATAAGTTGTTGTTTTTTGTTGTTGTTGTTGTTTTTTGTTGTTGTTGTTGTTGTTTTTTGGGTTGTTAGTTTTGTTTTTGTTTTGTTTGTTTTTTGTTTTTTTCTCGACCACCAACACAAATTATTTTTGATGTATGGCCACTAACTAGTGTAATGCTGTATATCGATTGAATTAAAATTGAATTGATATAGATTCTAATCGCTTAAGTATTGCATTTGTTTGGTTCTGCACGATCTTAAGACAAACATTGCAATTTTCTTTCAATTTAGACCTAATGTATTCAGATATCAGGCTTGTTAATTTCACATACCAGAATTCAATGTGACAATGCGGTTTTCGATTGGAACTTGTAAAATTCACATAAAACGGCCGTGAAACGGTAAGATTCACATAAGACGTCTGTGAAACGGTAAGATTCACATAAGACGTCTGTGAAACGGTAAGTTTCACATAAAACGTCTGTGAAACGGTAAGATTCACATAAAACGTCTGTGAAACGGTAAGATTCACATAAAACGTCTGTGAAACGGTAAGATTCACATAAGACGTCAGTGGAACGGTAAGATTCACATAAGACGTCAATAAAACAGTAAGATTCCCATAACACGTCTATGTAAGATTCACATAAGACGGCTGTGAAACGGTAAGATTCACATAACACGTCTATGTAAGATTCACATAAGAAGTCTGTGAAACGTGAAGATTAACATGCACCGGCCGTGAAACAGTAAGATTAACATAGAACTGCAGTACGATTCTCGTAAGACGGTCATGGAAACAGTAATATTCATATAAGAAGGCTTTGAAACAGTAAGAACATTAATAAACATGGTGGGCAGACAGACGTACCTCCAAGTCGGGAATCTGGGGAATCACTCGGATGATTTTCTTAGTCAACATGCTCAGGGCTTGGGCCAAGGACGTCTGGGTGTTTTTCAACCTTTTCAGGTCTGGTCCGATCAGCTTCCAAAGCATATTACAAAAAGATGGCATTTAAATTGCGCTTTCCTCCGCAGATTGCAAGCTCAAAGCGCTTAGACATTTACCCCCAAGCAGGCCTTTTCATTTTAGCACTTTCTCAACTCTCTGGAGAGCATACAGCAGAGCTGCCTGTTAGGTGCATCATGCTAACGTGCAGACAAGATCTTTCACTGCCTATTGCCAGGTACTCATTCACACCTGAGTTGAGTGAGGTAAGCAGTAAAGTGTCTTACCTAAGAACACAACGCCAATGAACGGTGATTTTTCGGAGCGAACACCCAAGCAGTCACTCATCTGAACAGTAACCATGGTTAACGCTGCTTGACTCAACTCATTGCCGAGTTGTGCTCACCACTGAGCCACTGACGCCTCGGTATTATTATATTATTATATTATATTTTGGGGATTATAATTATATTAATATTATCATCTTATATTATACAACATATGACATTGCAAAAACATTCTAGGAAGTTAATAATGACAAGGATATTAAAATGCTGTCCATGGGAAAGAAACGACATAAAATGAAGAGGTACCCATATGCGTCAATGCTTCACTCAATGTCTACTAGCATAGGAAGTAGCCACTTGTATCACAATCAAATTATTCTAACATGAAATGAACACAATGATATATCATAGATCTAGAGAAAAGCATTATCATATTAAGAAGAAGAATATAGAAAAAATATTATGAAAATAAGAATACTTTTTCTTCTCTGAAATGGAAACGAGGGCGAACACTAATCGAGCTTCCTCAAATTTCTACTTAATTTACCTGATTCCCGAGTTTGTCTATCTCGTTGTTTAGTTATAACATGTTATTTAAAAATTACCACTTACATTACCATTGCTTCTATAGCATGATTTGCTTGTTACACAAATAAAAGATATCCCATAAGCAATCCAATAAAACATGTCTAAAGTCTAAGTCATATGAGATTTGTTTGTGTGAATTTTTAAGACGATATAAGCTTTAATAATAAAAAAAAAGATCTAGTTGTATCGAAATACTCTACGAAGAAAACCTATTCTCTACTTGGTAAAGCGAGAGGTCAAATTATTTAGGTAATTGTTTAAATGGGTATTATCATGATGATGATGATCATCATCATCATCATCATCATCATCACATCATCATCAATTATCATCATCATCAACAACAACAACAACAACAACACAACAACAACATCCACTTCATCATTTATTGCAGAGACAGCATCACCTTCATTTTGAAAAACGGCAATATCACCAACGTAATCTGAGTAATCACCATCACCACCATCATAATCAGCGTCATCATCATTACCACCACCATAATCAACATCATCATAAAGACCACCCTCATTATCATCACCATCATTTTCCCAAAATCATTATCAACAACACGATTATCTTTTTTACAGTGGTCACCATCACTGACTGAGTCAATGCTGGTCACTTTTTCCATGACGTCCGAGGACAGGCCGGCAAACTGGACCTCGATCTGGGTCATCCTTCTCTTCATGTCTTCCACTCGGCCTTTGGTCTCCGTGTTGATGACCACTATCTCATCAAGGCTGGCCTTCATTCCCTTGGACGACTGACCCAGCTGCGTGAACAGAATTAATGTCGTCACACTGGTGTCAACATCTGATCAAAGTGTAGTCAGTTTGTAGTCGATATCTGATCAAAGTGTAGTCAATTTGTAGTCGGTGTCTGATCAAAGTGTAGTCAGTTTGTTGTCGGTGTCTGATCAAAGTGTAATCAGTGTGTAGTCGATATCTAATCAAAGTGTGGTCAATTTGTAGTCGGTGTCTGATCAAAGTGTAGTCAGTTTGTAGTCGGTGTCTGATCAAAGTGTAGTCAATTTGTAGTCGGTGTCTGGTCAAAGTGTAGTCAGTGTGTAGTCGATATCTAATCAAAGTATAGTCAATTTGTAGTCGGTGTCTGGTCAAAGTTTAGTCAATTTGAAGTCTGTGTCTGGTCAAAGTGTAGTCAATTTGTAGTCGGTGTCTGATCAAAGTGAAGTCAATTTATAGTCGGTGTCTGATTAAAGTATAGTCAATTTGTAGGTGCTCAAAAATTTTCCATCTCTCCACTTTGATTTTTTACCTAGTATTTTATATTGGCAGCACTCATACAGGTCTTTGTAATATTTTTATTTTATATCTATTTTGTCCAAACATTCAAATTGTTGCAAAAAAGGATTATCTGTTTGGTCTTCGATATATCTGTGTCTCTTTATCACTGTATCTCTGTATACCTGTCCTTGTTTCTGTTCACGTATCTGTGAGTTTCTCTAGCATAAACTAGCTTTGCTTCATTTTACTTTGAACTATGTACCTTTGAAAAGTCCCAGAAGCAAATAGTCTACCACCTTATGAAAATTACCATGGAAACGGAGAGGACCGTTGCGCGTCTCTCCTCCTCCAGCTCCTCTACTTTCCTGCCGAACGTCTTCTGGAGTTCCCCTAACGTCATAACAGCGTCCTCTGTCCTTTTGGTCTCAGACCTTACCACTTCCACTTTGTCGTCAAGGGCTGTTGACGAAAAGGTCAGGACAACTCATCTCTTTGTGAAAAGGGGCGGGCTGAGGGGGCCGGCGGGTGGGGCCAAGGTTTATAGAGATTACACAGTGTGCAGATAGGTGCTGGAAAGGAGTGGGGTGATGAAATGGAAAGGAGATTTGATAGATGGAAGCGATAGAGAGAGAGAGAGAGAGAGAGAGAGAGAGAGAGAGAGAGAGAGAGAGAGAGAGAGAGAGAGAGAGAGGAACTGAAGAAATGTCGAATTCTATTTCCAACCCAGTGACCCTCAGCCAATTTTTCCTTCGCTCTTTCCAAACTCGTGCCACAACCACAACAATGATAACTAGGACTGCAAACTGCGAACTGCGAACTGCGAACTGCAAAGCACCGCGAATAAACCCAAAAAAATATAACGACTGTACCCAGAAGGAATATTTAAACCATGTATTGGTCTTAATATAAAAAACGGAAATTGAAAACCCCCCCGTCTCTTAGCAAACACTATAATGGACTGTATTCACACTTTTAAAAAAAGAAAGAAAAAAAAAGGACGAAATTCAATGACATGCACTGAGACTAAAGAAGCGGGACCGAAAATGTTACGGCAGAATAAAAGACACAGAATTAAATAACGTCATCATAAAAGGAGGCAGTCAGTATTTACACCAGATTAGAGGAATTAAAAGGAGGGTGAGAATAGAATGAAAGGGAAAATACAAAAATAATGAAAGACAGTTGAAGAGAGCGCACGTGGGCACGCGCCCATAGTGAGGACAGACACACGTTGAAAGCATACACACAAATACACACGCACGCACATTATACACACATACACACACACACACATTAATATATACACACAGACAGTGTCATACGTACAAAAGCTCATGTAGAATAAGACTAGTCAGGCTGAAATTGCGACCATGAGCGAATCAAACTGGATCATGTCAATCAAACCATGAAAGCCAAGAGGAAGTTTCAAAATAGTAATATAAAAAAAGAGAAGAAAAAAAGAGGATTGTCGTCATAACACCAATTGCTCGGCCAGCGATTTTGACGACGTTGTCGTTCAAGAGACGTAGTTTGGTTTGCGAGTCATTGGCCTAGCCATTTTGACGACTTTGTAGTAGTGTGTTTGTCAGGCTAATCGCGAGGACCAAAATGACATTTGAATATCCACGCCTATAATTTGAGATGAAACCTTCCACGCTATGGTTCGACGTGTCCTCTATGCGACTACTTAAACTATTACATTATTATCTATTTATTGTCTTACAAAGGGGGATGAAGATCTAATGTACGTAAGGCGATTGCGAACAGCTTACACTAAGAACGGGTTTTTGCGATCTTTCATCCATCTGTAGGGATTTTGGGTATATAGACTAAAACTTATTGATCACTTCATAACTCTGAATTCAGGTATGCGAGAAAAAGATCAGAGATGAAGAGGGTGTTGATGGGCATCCATACACCCTTAGAATGAATTAATATATTTACCATGAATTTATAATGGTATTATAATATTACTCGCATACAGCAGATACAAGTTTGGACAAAAGAACCGAATCAAAGAAATAAGAAACTAGATCAGACAAGTAAATTTTATCAGCTACAGAAAGCTATTCCTACAAATATCTCGATTTAACTTAAGTAAACACAGCTTTAGTGTGAGTGGCTCAACATAAAAACAGTCTTCCAGAAAAAAAAAAGTGATAGATCTATGCGTCAAAAGGAATGCGGGGAACTCAATGGTTAGGGTACTCGACCACCAAGCCAAAGGTCACAGGTTCGTTCCCGGTCCTGCAGACTTGATTTGAAAACCGTATTTTCGGGGGGGGGGGGGGGGGGGGGGGTTCCGGCACCTTTTC
>JBCJKE010051280.1:0-11893 GCA_039654525.1 Melibe bucephala | reverse complement strand
TCTTTTGAATATCTGATGAAACATTGGGATGATGGCTGTAAGTCATCTGTACGTACATTGTATGCTATATGAATGTTCCAAATATCCTCAGATTCTTAAAACAATCAATGAAAACTGAATCATCAAAAGAATAACAATAATTTTACAAAAGACATATGCAGATTAACTTCATCAAATGTTCATGTAATTCCAAATCATCACAAAGGAATTATATCTTATATGAGGTCCATGAGGTTTGCCCCGCAGGTAAAAGTCAAGTTGGGATCAGGACTTTGGGGGCCCATGTACAGTTTGATGGCTGATGACTGGCATTCTCTTTGAGCTGATCAGAGATTCAGCGAATAGCTGCAAATGCTCTGTGCAGTAACACTGTCTAGCTTAAAGCACTGTCTGTCATTGTTTTACTGCATTTTCCTGAAGCATTCCAAAACTTTGACAGTATATCCAAACAACGATCAGCATTTATATCGACAGTAGCTTGATTGTTATTCAGAAAAAAGAAAAAAAAAACAAGGGGAGGGGGGGGTGAGGACGACACTTTATTGTCATTAATAAATTCATATTTTAACTTCAGGTTCTTCAGGTTGAGTAAATGAGTGTTCCTAACTTTAATTGATATAAGTTCAATATTAAATTAGTTAAAAGTGCTTTTCCCTAAATCATATTTTGACATAGATCTATGTTTTAGATGGGCAAATACCAGAGGCGAGAGGTTTTTTTTCATACATGACCGTAACGCTAAAGAGCTGACCTTTGAAGTTCCAGTTGATTTGGTGGAATGTTGTTTGGACGGTCATGATTTCAATGTTTAGGGCTTTTTACAAGTCTGTTAATAGTTTAATGCAACAGTGTACCAGACAAAACCAAGGCTTCCATTTAGTTTTGGTGCTATTTAATCAGAGGTATATGTTATGTTTATTACTAAGAATCCCAGGTTTTTTGGAAAAAAATAATTTCAGGACTACATAGTGTGAAATGTGCACATTTTAATGTTTCTTTCTGTTTAAAAACCTTACCAGCTATGTGAGTGCTATGGCTCCTGTGAAGACTGCTCATGAATATGACATGATTCAAGAAATCACTGTGCTTTTTTCAGAGACTGTTCAGAGGTAAGAAGTAGCTGGATTTTACAAATAACAGTTCTGATATAACTTGCAATTATGGGCTTTTCTTTCTTTTTTTTGTTGGTTTTTTTTTTTTTGTTAGGGGTAGGGTTGTTATAGTTATACATATGTAATTTAAAGATTTTCAGACTACTCATATCACTGTATGCAGGAATCTTAATTTTCAAACATTTTTCAATATGATAATCCTTGATTAGAAGCAGTAGTGAACTTCTTTCACTGTGGAGGCAAGAGTTTGAAGTAATAACAATTTTTTACATGTCCAGGCTTTCATACTTTTTTTTTATCGATTTCCAGAGCACTAAAGATAGGATTATTATCTCAGGATATGATTGATGAGTATGATCCAGCTCTGATGTTCACCATTCCACGTCTAGCCATTGTTAGGTAAGCGTGATATATTAAACGTATTGTAAAATATTTTTTTTTTGTCATATTCTGGCTGCTCTGAACTAGCATTCAAATTAAGGTCCTGAGTTCCCTGGCCCTCAGCCAAGCTTTTTTATTAATTGTTTTTAAGCAAAGAGAATAAGACTTAAAGAACTTGCAGAGGTATGAGCCAGATCCAACTTATGGTGAAGAAACCTTATATTGTATTTCGCTTTATCTTTTTCCCTGTTTTTCTTGAAACTTTAATTTGTTTAATTCTAGTTCCTTTTCTGTCATACCCAAAATATCACATTGGGTTGGAATCTCACGGTTGTTGTCATGTTATTTATATCTTCGTTTTGTTCCTATTGACAACAACAATTTTTTCTTTATTTGATTTAGCGGAACCCTGATATTCAAGGATGGCCCACTGAACCCAGATAATGAACCTCGCAACATTTCTGAAATGTTCAGGCCTTTCCAAACACTTCTTCACAAAATCAGGTGAGGTTTTTTTTTTAGAAACAATCTTGAAAACAAGTATATGCTATGAGAGACATTTCATCTTTCACTTTTGTTTCTCTTTTAGTAAATGCATATTTTACCTTGCTGTGATTAGCCAATAACATTCTTTTTTCATGGTTGATTGAAGCTAAGTTAATTTACACATTTATTTTGTATATTTTTATCTTTCATTTATCATCAGTGTCGTATATGCATATTTTGATAATTGAAAACCTATATACAAGCTTTACTCTATTGTATGTTCAAGTGTTCATTTTTGTATATGATAGAACTTTAACTTGTATTCTTTGCATTATGTTTTGTATTTTTATTTCAGGGAGCTGTTGAGTATTTTAACAAATGAAGAACTAAACACCCTAGAAAGAGCTTTGTGCAGTCAGGATGAACCTTCATTTCTTGTAAGTTTAGAAGAAAACCGCAAACAAGCTCGAGAAGAACGTAGAAGGAATAGAAAAGGAAAGAAATCTGCTGGGAAGGTTAAAAAGCGCACAGAGCCTCAAGAAGAAGATAATGGCAGTATAGAAAGTGAACTAACAGCACGTGAAATTGCAGAGCGATTAGAAGCTTTAGCTTTGAATTTTGAGGCTTCTAGAAACAACACAGAGCTTGGTGCTCATGGAAGATCTGAAGAAAACCCACCAGTGGAGATCCAATGTCAAAATGGTGAAGAAGGCTCATCATCTTCATCTCCACTCTCCTGTAGTGTAGCTGATAGTGCATGTCCAAGAAATCACACTGTTCTGCCAGATTCATCAGAACAATGGGAAGATCACACATCTTGTAATCAGGACATTGGTACTGCTCATGATGAAGACTCTCAAAGCTCAAGTATCTTTGTGGAAAGCTCAGCAAATACTATTCCAGATTCTTTGCTAACTGACCAAGTTACCGTTGAGGCTGATTCTCACACAGTGCTCACAACTGATGCTGAATGTACAAGCAAAAATGCATTAAATCATACAGAAGTAGAAGATGGCGACGATTATAGGAGTATAAGGAAAGACAATGGTGCTCACCCAAATGAGTTTGGTCGATATGAGCTCAATAAATGTGATAGTAATGATTCTGGCCTTCATAGTGAGGTTATGAGTAATTCTGGCAGCATGTTCACCATTTCTTCAAGTGACTCTAACCAGCAGATCACCGCTTCAGATTCAGTGTCACATCTACCAGAACAGATTGGAGCAGAGATAATAGAGATTGGAGACACATCTGGGCCATCTGACAACCATGGTGCTTGCTCTGCGCACAGCCTTAAAAGTAATTGTGATCAGCTTCCTGTATGCCATGAATCAAATGGACAGCTTGGTATAAGTAAGTAACATTTTATAATCTTTATTTTTTTTTTTTATCTCATTTTATGACTGATTATGGTCAAGCTGCAATATTTTGAATATTATTTGGACCACTAACTTCCTGGAGTCCTGGCAAAAAGATATCCATTTTTTTCCAGTATCAGAGAGAACTTTGCTTGGATTCAGACACCTTCACAAAAAGTCTTGCGTCTCTCTGATAACCCAGTTTCTACCAAATGCAACCATATCTTAATAAAATAAAATAAATTACCTTTCAAATGACTTCAATTTTACTTACATTCATTTGCATCTCCATTGTGAAAAAAAAAAATCCAAATTTTGAAAAATTGCTTGACAAACTCGAACTCTGCAATCACTGACACTTTTGGCAAATCTCTGTGTTGAGGGCCATTTTCAGTATCATAACTTCCATCATAGCCATCTTCAGAGCCCAATTTAAAATAATTCTCGCTAAAAAAATGTTCTGAAAATCATCAGCAAAGGTTAAAGAAATAGCAATTTGAGAAAAGTTTTTTTTTTAGAATCCCAAAGCAAGCTTAAGAACTGTGGTATTTTGATTCCATAATTGGAAGATGAAAGTTGAACTCTATTAACTTCTCGTTAATACCCTTCCAGCAGTTTGTTTCTCAATTTAATGATTTTGCTGTATGTCTATACTGAGCTATCTGACTCGCTCAAGCCACTTTATCCTCTCACTAAGCCCCTCCTCAAACCCTATTTTATTGCGTATAAAGAGCTTTAAGACTTAAGAGAAGTGTTATATTGGTGGATATTGTTCCTACATACAATAAGAGAAGTGTTATATTGGTGAATATTGTTCCTTCATACAATGAATTAAAATGTATTCTTCCCTGCAGATTTTGATAGATCTGATGAAAGTAATGCCAAACAAATCAGCACTGAAATGAATGATCTGGGAACATCTACACACTCATCTTCTCATGCACTTGCAGCTGAAAGGATTACCCTAGATATTGTTGAAGCCTCATCACCAGTGTGTCCAGATGAATTTAAAAGTACACAGCCCGTATCTTTCACTGAAAATTCAAGCCAAGAGGGTGATGGCTGGCAAAGAGCTGAAACAAAAAACATGTTTTGTGCGGTTGTTGACGGGTCCACAGAAGTGGAGGTTGAAAATCAATCAGACACTAGATTTGACTCAGATGTTGTGTTGGAAAACGAAGATGTGTTGCATGGCCAGGCCTGTGCTTTGACATCAAATCAAGAAAGTGGTGAAATAAACCATTCCTCTGGTAATTTCTCAATGCCAAAAGATGTCTGTGATATTAGTTTACCTGAAATAGATCAGTGCGCCAAAAATTCTGAAGCTGTTGGTGACAGTCTTTTGTCAGAGGCCCCAAATACTTATCAAAAAGACAGAGCTGATGTTACTTCTGAGACTGATTCTAACAGTGACACTAGGTCTTTATCATTGATTGAGGATCCTAATCCACAACCATGTGGTGGAAATCAAGATCAGGGAGATGCAAGTAAGTTTTTATCTCCGCCATCACCACAGACATCTGCAGAAAGAAGTCTTGAGAGTAATAATACGATTCCAGATGACACCAGCAGCCATCAGAGAGCCAATGAATATGCCTGTACAGACAATATGTCATCTACGCAACTTGAACAATCACACACATCAAATTCCGTAGAGTCGTCAACAATTTCTGATTGTACAGAGAATACTGCATCAGCTCCATCATCTTCACATGCCTCATCATCTCATACACAAATTAAAATTGACTCCAGAAAGAGTCACCATCGAGGGAACAAAGAATCCCGCAGAGCAAATAGATCTGGCATTCATTCACGGCTTTCAAGAGACAAAAAACCCAAACTTTGTGCTGCTCATTCCAAAATGTTGTTACAAGCTGGTCAACTTGACTCAGACTGGTAAGTTTTGTTTCAAATCATTTCATATTTGAGAAAATTAACATTAAACAAAGAACAAAACCTTACACTCTTTTCTTCATATTTTGTATTCACAAAATTTGTTTAATTTTGGTTCTCTGATGTAATGAATTTTCAATGTATTCATTGCTAGACAGATGCTACAGCTGTTCTGTTTAAAAAAAAACAACAAAAACAAAAAAACCCTAAACCAACACCTATGGTAGCCTTTGAATAACCAAGGAATCAAAGAAAACGATGAACTATGTAGGCATGTCTTTTTCCTATTCATTTTCTTTGCTTTTGAATGATCACTGTATATCTTTGCTTTGTGTATTTGATTTCGTTTGAGTTGATTGAAAGAACATACACTGGCTCAGTACTTGAAGCAGCAGTAAAGGCAATACTTCATTCAGTGGTCAATGAAAAACAAAAAAATATTTAAAAGCAAAAAGAAATTCCACTCTATTCATTCCCGAAGATAAACGGGTCTTTTGCTTTTTTCTTTTTTTTTTAACTGAAAACTGAGCGTCAGCTGCAGAGAAGCACAGCAAATGGAGGTAATTAGTGTAACTAACCTTGCCGGGGCTTGAACCCACGACATTCGGCCATCAGGAGAAAGTGTACACCAGAATTCTATTCATATGTTAATTGGTGGTGTCTCATCAGTACTACATATGATTGGGGCAGGGGGTGGTAAGGGTGTGTTAAAGGCAAAAACTACTACATATGATGGGGGGGGGGGGGGGTGTATTAAGGCAAAAACTTGTATCCTTAAAAAGGGAATGGTAACAGGAGTTGAATGTTATGTACAGACCACTATATTACTCTCTTATTTTATGCCTATTTTATAAACGTGAACTTAGAGCATTGAAATTTGACTGACATAGCCCTGGAGGACACGCCAGTCTACAGTGTTTTTTAAATACATTTTGGTTCTTTTGGTGTAGAGGCAGGCTTCGAAATTGTTCTCTTCTTGGAGTGTCTTCTTTCACATCTTCATTTATGATTATGTGTAGGCCTACTTTTCATGATAATAAAGTGTATACTTTTAATTTTGAGGGTGTATCAGTACCATGGAACTTGGTTAAAAAGGGATATATTCCCTAATGTATTATGTGTTGCCTATCACTGTCTTCATCAACAGATTTTTTTTTTGTTTGGACAAAAAACTCTTGATAACTTGAACACTTTAAAAATTAAAGCCAGTCATAAAGTGGCCAGTTATTCTTTGTGTTTAGTATGTTACAATTTTGAAGTCAGAATTCCAATATCTTGAGTTTGACGACACCCCCAATTATGAAAAGTCACACTTACAGTAACAGTCTATCCATGAAAAGCTTTCAGAGAAGCATTGGACATGCTAGATGCTCAGTGGGTAGAGCAAATTAGGAAAATTGCATCACTGTGAAGGCTTTAGGTACCAATAATAAAATATTTTGCTTTAGAGGAGCTTAAAGGGGAAGGAGAAGAAGAGAATGAAAATAAGAAAGATACAGATGTAGCCAAAATTTGTTTTAGGTTATTGCCAAGTTTAAATTTTCTTGCATTTGGTCATACATACTGTATTCTACACTTTTTTGATTAAATTATTCTTTAAAGCTACAACAGCAGTGAAACAAGTTCATATACTTCTGACTGTGGAGATCAAGAAGAGATTGCTCTTGCTATTGAAGCCGCAGAGAATGCATCCAGAAATAATGTGAGGGCAAGGTTTAAAAGCAACAGTGATATGATTCATCGTCTTTTTGTTTGTATATCAGGTAGGCTGAAATGAAATCTTTTTTGGTTTTCTTTTTTGGTTTTTTTGTTGTATGTTTATCTGGTACAGTTGTTTTGAAGCAGACTTGAAAATTTTATTCTTGTAATCTTGTATTGTATTTAGATTTTGATGTTGTATTTATAACATATTTATATTTAGAAATATTTATTTCGACAGTATGGTCAGAAGCACATTTTCTTGACAATTTTTCAGATTTCTCTTGCACATATTGCTAAAGAAAAAGGTTAACAAAATAAAAAATGAAAAATTTGACAAGGGCATTTTTGCAATACAAATGTTTGTTTCTGCTTTCCATTGCAAGGCAGAGAAAGTTCATTTTTCTCACGTTTTCAAACATTACACACCGTACATTAATTAACTTTTAATTCTTGTGATGAAAAGGCCGTTGACAAATGCAACATTTATTTAGAGGTGCAATGTCTGAATTGTTTTAAAAGATGGCTTTGGAACAAGAAATATGAGGTCAAGCCATAAACTAAATAAATGGATCCTTTGTATGATATATATTTTCGCTTGCAATAGTAGTGAGATAGTGAAAAACATTGTCTGCAGCATCAGCAGCCTTTAAGACTGGTCTGTCATTGGACATAGACCTTCCCCTTGCTCTCTAGTCAATTATATGTGTCAGTGTTTTTCAAATGTGTCAAGATCATCTCCATTAATATTTTTTTGTCTGCACTCATTTCTTTTTCTGTTACATTGTATACAAGTGGAAGATCTTATTGTCTATCTATTGTTATTTCTTTTACATGTTATGATCTGTCCATTTCATTTCAGGTTGTTGATAGTTTCAGTGATGTCTTGAAGTTTTGTTTTCTGGTTGTTAGGTGTTCTTTTCATGAGATTCCTAGTATAATTTTTCATACGCTCTTTGCATTGTTCTTAGTTCTAATACTTGATTCCATGTTTCAGCCCCATTAGTGACTTTTGTTAGGATGCACTGGTTGTAGAAATTTTACTTTAGAATGAATGATTGGAATCTGGTTGTTCTTGAATATCTTCATCATAAAAAGCTGACAAACTCTGTTACCTGAGGGTTCTTGTCAGTGCACTGAAAAATAAACAGGATACTAGTATTTAGATGTTAATGTTGTACACTTAAGTTTCTGTTTAATATCTTCAGTATCTTTACTATGTTTTACATTGATTGGTAGTTTTTTTCCATAATCTGAACGTAATAGGGAAGTATGAATAGGCTACAAGTGACTATTTACATTTGAAGGTGATAATGTTAATATTTTAGCACTAGGTCTCGTATGTTTATTACGTTTATTATTAATTGCTTTGAAAAGATTGGTAACCTTATTTCCAGCTCTTTGTTCTTTGAAAGGTATCCACTTCAATTTGTTCATGATTGTTTTTGTGTTACCTGATGCGTGAAGTTATAGTTTTTTATCACAAATCTCTCTACATTTTTCTTGTTGTAATATCTCAACATCGTATATTTGGTTTTGATAATGTGGATGCTTTACACACCACTTCAATTTGTTCATGATTGTTTTTGTGTTACCTGATGTGAATTTATAGTTTTTTATCACAAATCTGCCTACATTTTTGTTGTTGTAATATCTCAACATCATATATTTGGTTTTGATAATGTGGATGCTTTACACACCCTCTGTAATCTTGGACTGGTTTTACATACGTCTTGTAGCTTGTACCTTAAACTTGTTGAGGGTGGTCATTGATATTAAATATTATGTTTTAGGAATGCTAATAAGCCATTTGCTTTCTCACATATTGCAAGGTTTTGGTCTTTCCACTGAAGTCAATTATCTATATCACCTTGTTATTTTTCTAATTGCACTTTTTGTAATTTTTAAAGTTTGGTTGTTAGGGTAAATGTATTCCATTTTTCAGTCTTTTGCCATTGCAGGAGTGAGTAATTTTGGAGTACTTTACAAATATAATCATTAAAATATTTTATCTCTACGAATCATAGGTTATTGTCTGCAAATAATCTCATTTAACTGCCTTGTGTGTGTGACCAATGATGAATATCATTTATTTATATTAATAAGATAGTGGACGTAATACTGTACCCTGTGGTTCACCTGACAGGGGCTCGAATACATTAATGTTACTATTGTAATGTTATTATTACTACCTCAATGACTTGAGTTCTACCTAGAATTTATGCTTCCATGACATGACATTGGGGATTTCTAGAGTCAAAAGTTTTTCTTTAGACTAAAAACGCTATTGCAAGGGGCATCTTGTATTCAAATGATTTTTCAATAACTTCATTTGTGATATGAATATAATCTATAATTGAGAGTACTCCTCTAATTTCTAGAGCTAGATTGTTCTTGCGGTTGATTTGATTTGTGATCGTTTTTGTGTGTACAGTTCAACAGATTCATTAGCTGATAATTATTGAGAGCTTTCTTTTTTTATTATTTGTGTAAATATTATTGTTTTCAATTCTTCCAGGATTTTACTTTCTGTAAACGGTTTGTGTTTGATGACGTTTGAAACTTTGAATCTCACAAAGAGCTTTCTCACTCCACACATCCCTTACCCTGCCAACACATCACAACATTACAAAATAAAGAGAAGACAATAGTCAAAGGACAACACTTTATTGTTCATTACATAAATAAACTTTAGGCAAAAGTATCCCTTTTGTCTTTGTATTTTACAAAGAGGGTGAAAGCAGTGTGATGTCAGTGGATGATTGCATGAACTCCTCTTGACACATTCCTGATTTGTGCGTACAAACAGATTTTGACAGTTTTCACAAATCCCATGTTAAAATGAGTCTACTGAATAATATGGATTAGTTTTGCAACTTTTCTTCTCTTAGCAGTTATGGCTCACTCAATATTCTGTCCCCAGTCAGTAGATTTAATTCTAATTGTTTGATGTAATAGTTACCTGATTGATAAATATCGTGGTATATTTCTCGTCACTAGGTGTCGCTGATCAACTACAGACGAATTTTGCTGGTGATCTGAGAAATATTTTGAGATCTGTCTTTGATATGAATTGTTCAGAGCCGGCTGACAAGAGTGACAGTGATAAACCTAAGGATTCAACCCCCTTGGGTGCAGCGTACCGAGCCATGTCCCATGCTAGAGTTTCTCGTCATAGACATTCTTCCTTAAGGAGACAAGGTGAGTTTATTGTTTATATTAACACCCTAGAACTCCAGTGGACAGGAGAAAAATGAGATTGGTTGTTTATTTATTTGTAATAGGTCATTCTGGCATTGTGTTTTATTGTCACATTATTTTATATTACTATAATTTCATGTAATTATAAGTTGTCTTAATTGTTAAAGGTTTTGAATTTTATGGACTCTGAAAATCATTCTTTGGAGCTTGTCATGAGCTCAGTCATAGTTTTGATGTACTTAATCATTTTCTGATTGTGTCCCTGTATCATTTGAAGCAATTTGCATTTCAGACCCTCCTGTTTGGTTGCCTGATGAAGATTGCAATGACTGCATGGCCTGTCAAGTGCCTTTTACTTTTGTCCGTCGACGCCACCATTGCCGCAATTGTGGAAAGGTGAGATTTCTTTCTTTAACCAGTTTGCTGATCATTGAAAATAACCCCAGATGAGTCAAAGCAGTTCATTTTGTACCAATCAAATAAAGATTGACTCCAGTCAAATAGAGTTTTGTTCCTTAATTAAAAAAAGGATTATTTAAAAGATTGTTGTTGTTCACTAGGCACTGCAAAGTTATTTTTCATGCACAATGAAACCAGAGTGGTTATCATGCAAAGTGGGCTACAAGCGGGTTATAAGTTTGGGACTACTGTACCTACATTTGCCAGTGTCTTAATTTATACTTGTGGAAACAAAATATACATGTATATATTTCATCCTTTAAAATTCTTGAAGCAACCGAAAGTTTAAATTAACAATGCTGAATTGATTTGAATCAACTGTGCTTTAATGTATATTTATTATTTCATATTTCAGATTTTTTGTGGGAGATGTTCCTCAAATTATGTGCCTTTGCCACAGTTTGGTCAAGAAAAGGCAGTAAGAGTTTGCAATCGTTGCTTCATGTTTCAGGTCACACCATTCCACTAGATCAGAGCATGATGTGGACGAGTCAGTTGCATTAAGATCAGAAATAAGCAGTTTGAGTGTTCAAGGGTGTTGTTTTCATTTTTGCCCACTTAATCATATAAATTTGTGATTTCACTGCTTAAGTGTCTGTCTTTATATAATTATTGTAAAAATCAGGGGAAAAGTGAGTCATGAGAGCATGCAGGTGCCTTTTTCAATCTGACAATATTATTGGTTTTCTTAACGTTTTAATGCACTTTATTTTTTGTTATTGTTATGTTTGGGCATATGATATCTATTTGTGTATTATACATCCGTGCAACTGAGAATAAAATAAGGGCACAATCTGAGTTGTTTTGAACATTTTTAAGTCATGTAGATGTAATGTTTTATTTCGGATATCTTTTAATGACATGACTATTCTTTATGCTGGAAGTGCTTGTACACACACTTGTTGTGCCTTGTTTTCATCTTCAAATATTGTTGCTTTTATTGTTGGAACCAACTGAGAAATCACAAAAAATGTTTTTGTTTTTTGTTGGGCTTGTTTTTTGTTGTTGTTTTTGTTTTGTTTTTTGTTGTTTTTTTGTTTTGTTTTGTTTTTTTTGTCTGTCTTTATTTTGGGCTTGTTGGGTGTTTAATCGAAATTGGTAAAGACGTTCGATTTAAAAAGATATTTGTGTTGTTAAATGATTAATTAAATGTACTGTTTTATGCACTCAAATTTCTTAGTCATATTATGTGACAAATATCAAATACCAATAAAAGGATTTGTAAAAGAGCCCTCAAGCCAACTTATTATGAGAAGTTGGAAAAGGGGGGGGGGGGGGGGGGGGGGGGACCCCGGGGGGAAACGA
>JBCJKE010051169.1:0-11894 GCA_039654525.1 Melibe bucephala | reverse complement strand
TCTCTCTCTCTCTCTCTCTCTCTCTCTCTCTCTCTCTCTCTCTCTCTCTCTCTCTCTATCTATCTATCTATCTGTATATTTATAGACGTTTTCGCTAAAGTGCCCAGTGGTCGAGAGGCAGTCTAAATCTGTAGACAGTCATTATTTTGATCAACCACCTTGTTAAGACAAGGCATGAGCTGTCTAGCATCATTGAACAACTGAGCATATCTGTTCATCGACGTCCAAGTCTAGGCCACATCTTCTGCGTCACATTATCAAATTTAATTTGCTGGTCAGTGGACCAGCGAATGGGGCATTCTTAATTTGTTAACCTGTTCCAGGGATGGGGAAAGTGAGTGGGACGGACACTTTTTGACACCCTTGCAAACTCCAGACAAATGTTTGTGGTTACTTTATCTATAGTAAGTTGATATTTCATAGCTCTTTTGATTGACACCATGCCAACATACCGGGCACTAAGGCTGCAGATGGCTTCGAAGGCAGGCACTTAGAGTGACAATTCTGATATTAAAAAGTCGGTTTCGTCAAAGTAGCGGGCACAGGCAAAGTGGGCATTCAGCCAGATGGCCTACTCGTGAAAACTACTGTATATATATGTGTGTGTGGGTATGTGTATGTATATGTGTGTGTGGGTATGTGTATGTGTATACTTGTACAATTTCCCTATCCTCGCTCCTTTTGCTCTCCCTCCCACCTTCTTTCTCTACCATATCTCAGTTCACGTTTTGTTGTGGGTTTTTTTTAAGTGTGTTTTTATAACATGAGTACAGTGGAATCCTGTCATAACAAGAGGGAGGGGGACTGGTGTGAAAAATCTGTTGTTGCAGGATTCACATTATAAGGGATCCAGCATAAATTCAAGGGAAATAATAAAGTTGGCCTAATCGGTGTGAGGCATGGCAGACATGCAATGCATTCTGCTTACCTGTGCATGCCACAACCTCCTCTCCCATTCACTCTGGCCATTCATTGGTGGTACACATGGACTCTCCCATTCTTTGTTTTGCTAGGCTTAGATCACCAAGTTTTATTGGCCCACTATAACTATATGCTCTATTACAAAATTACAATTAGAATGGTAATATGCTGTTAATGTGTGTTATTTAAGTCTGCATTTCAAGGTAAATAAAGTTTTTACATCTTTCAATCTTTGCAGCCCTAACTTTTTTTTTCTCTTCCCTTTTCCTTGATCCAGGATGAAGGTACGCGCCTACGCAAGGTGGCAATGTCTGACACAGTGAGGTCAACACCCTCCACCCTCTCTCCCTCGTCATCGGTTGTCTCTAGCCCCAGTGCTTTCCCCCCAGTGGTCTACGTTGTGATGGCTATCCTCATTGGCCTCATTGTGGGCAAGTTTCTGCTTTGACCAGTTGTAACCTCCATGTCTCCAATGTCAACGGCTCGTGGGTTCAAGGACAAACTGAAAGACTGGGAGGTATGGGTGGGAGAGGGAAGGGAGGGGGTTGGGGGGAGTTGACTCATTATTGTTATTATTAGGCATATTATCAAATTTCATCACAGGCACTCTCCCACAGTCAGGGTTGTCACTTGTCTTCAGTGGCTCTGTGTTTGAAAAATACAACAACAAAAAAAAAAAAAAAAAAAAAATGGGGAAAAAAATCGTTTCAATTCTTACCCATCCATTTTTAAGACTGGGGGAGTACATTTCATAAAATGTGATCCATCACTGTGCATACTCCCAAAGTTTGTGGCTGACTAAAATTCCAGTGATTTAGTCTCTGCATTTATCCCAGGAAAGTCTGATCATATTATCAATGAGTTTTGAATTTTACAATCGTCTTGTCTGAGTCTCTGTCATGAGAAGCTCTTGCCTTTTTTTTTTTTTTTTTTTTTAAATATATTTGTATAAGACATGAATCATAGCTCTCCAATGCTGTCCATGCTCTTATAATAGACTTTACTAATCCCCACAGTTGATTGAATGGCAGGGTAGATGGATGTATGAAAACATAGTTTTATAGGGGTTTGTTTTTTGTTTTGGTTTTTTTTTTTTATCTTATATGTGTTAATCACTGGCAGATAGGCTCTGTAAATGTATACTTCTCAGCCTTATTATGAACTGGAGTAAAACAGTTGAATTGAAACATATGAAAGCTGCATACACAACTCCAAGAGCACGCAGTCGCTAAAATCTGTCCCCAGCACTTCCTGTCTCTGCCACCCTTACATGTTGGCAGAGGTCCCCCTCCTGTGTTCATGTTTGTAAATGATGCTCAGATAGGTGTGTGTATGAAATACACTGTTGATGAGTAAATAGCCTGCCTAATTGTGGTTTGTTTGGCTGTGAGTATAAGTTTTGGTAGTCTTTATTATTTTTTTTTCTGCTTCACTTGCTATCAATCATGCTCCAATTTTTCTCTCTCACTTTTATGAAGGCAATGGAGTGATATGCTAGCAGTATGACAGAATACTTAGATGTAAAGCAAGAGTTGCTAAGTTTGTGCATATTTCAGTTAGAAGAATGTTTTCCATCGTTATTCAATTGACCAGGCAATGTCTCTCATTTCTTTCAATTATTCTTGACTTAATACCATCCTTCACTCTCTCCTTTTCTTTATTTTTAATGTCCTTTTTTTTTCTTCTTCTTTTTTTCTTTTCTTTTTTTTTTTTTTTTCGAACCACCCCATCTTGCCTACTCCCCCACACTCTCTAGGTATACAGTTCAAATTATTATGATCTAAATCCAGTTTCTCTTCATTTGTGTGCTACCTTGTTGTCCTTAGATGGGTTGCTTATATTTCTCCTTCCCTCCCCTTTCTGCCTTTAATATAGACTCTTTTTCATATATGGCTCCTCCTCCTCCTCCTCCTCCTCCTCGAATCTTGATTAAATCTTATGCTAGCTGAGGCTTGTGGTTAATGTGAATTTTTATGATGCTGACCTGACAGTTGCTCTTTGACTTCTTACATACACACAATACTGTGTCCTCCCCTTGAGTGGACATTTTGTATATATTTTAACTTATTTAATGCTGATCTTGGAGATGTGTGACACTCTGATTCTGATTTTATGAGAGAGAGAAATATTTTCCATCTTTTTAAGTGGTCTTGTTTGTCTTTTGTTACATTCATGGTTTTGTGTTATGCTTTCCTTCTCCTTCCACTCCCTTCCCTCCTTCCCTTTTTTTTCTGCCAAAATTATGTATCCAAAATGAATAAATCCTAGCTGCTTTTGAACCAGACCACCCACCCTTCCCCTACATCGAAAATTTTATCTTCACTTTGTTAACATTGTCGCACTTTCCCTCGACTTTTCACATGCTTCACATAAATCATAAATATCAGATATCCTTTATCTCTGAAGATCTCTTTTACATTTCCACTCTCCCTCACCCCGTTTGATCACTTTTCAAGTTGTCCAATTCAAGTGAAATTTCATGGCATATCTCTGTACATGCTTTCAAACTCTTCCTTTTGTCCATCTTTTTTGTAGATTTTACTGTGTTATGTTCAGAATTCAGACATTATTTGTTTAAAATTTTGACGTGCAATGCTATAATTTCATTCAGTGTCAAACTATGCAAAACTTAATAGAACGGCTATCCTGGAAAGCAAAATAACAACACTCCCTCTACCCTGTCCCCTTTTTATTTTTTACCTCACTCATTAAAATTATTTGCCTTCTTTTGAGTTTGGGCATATCATACCCTGCTCATAATGAAGTTGGTCATCTGTTGCTTCTTGTGATTATTATTATCATTCTCCCCATTATTTATTATTATTGTATTATTTCCTCCGACTGATTCTTGTGTTTGTCTTTTGTCTGTTGTCTTTTGTTGTTGTTTTTTTTTTTGTTGGTTTGTTGTTGGGTTTTTTTTTGGGGGGGGGCAGTTTTTGTTTGGGCTTTGTTTTGTTTTTTTAGGTTGGTTTTACTCTTACAATCCTATCTCTAACCAAAAGTTTAAGTTTAAAAGATTCTGTTTATGGGTTTGTTTTTTGTTGTTTTGTGTTGTTGTTTTTTTTTGTTGTTTTTTTTTTTGTTTTTTTTTTATGTCTGTACCCGAGTTCTCCCCAGTGATAGATGTTATGTTTTATATCTCTCAAAGATATCACCTTGTGCATATGATCCAGTAAGAAGAAGAATTTTTCAGACAAAATGCAACCTTTTTTTTTTCTTGTATGACATGTCGTAGGCAGTTGTGAACCAGGAGACCCGCTTATAGCTCCTGTTTCATGGCTTTTGACTTTAATTAAATGTCTGTGTATTTGCCATACCTGCTGTAGCTACTAAAAGTCCAATTTGTTGTAATAATATTTATGGTATACTAGATATCAAGTATGATAATGAGCAAGACCTTGGAAGTCCTTTGCCTGTTTGTCTATACTGTCTATTACTTTGTTCTGTGCTTTAGATAAGCATCTTTAGAAAGTGGATGAGAAAATTACAAACAATAAAGTCAGCCAAGAAAAACTTAAACCTTTGATTGATACGTTACTGTTTTGTGTTGATTTTTTTGAAAACAATTTTACTTTCACTTCTACTGTTATTATTATAATTATCATTATTATTGTTATTATTGCGGTATTATTATTTATCATTATAAACATCAAGTGTATTTAAAATACATTACTATCCGTTCTTATTGAAATTTCTCTTTTGTCCATCGTCCTTGGTCATATTGTAATTTAGTTTGTTGATGATATGCGAAATAAAACAAAGTCTTTGAATTTATTTGAACATTTCCTTTCTTTTCAATTTTAAAATTCATTTTCATCACACCTTGCTGGTTTTTGTTGAAAATTAGTCTGTGTGATGGCATTGCCATTTTCCATTTAGATTTAAATCCTGCATTCATCATTGCTGTCCTATTGTTTACTGTTTTGCTTTGTTGTTTTAGTTAATAAATGATACTTAATTCATTCCTTTGAGGAGATTTTTTGTAGTGTTAAAAAATACTTTGAATAAATACAAGGTATACTGGGTAAAAGAATGTTAACTGATCAAAAATGAGAATATAGTATTAAAGAAATTTCCATTTTAGACAAATTGGAAATCCCTACCGTGATTTACATTGCCATCTTCTAATGTAGATATTCCCTAGTGCTTTTAGATTATGGAATAAACTGCCAGTCAGTGTAGTATAGTGCAATAAAGATATAGAAGATTTCAAACAAAATCTTCAATTTAAATATATAACATTGACATGTTAATACAGTGGTCTCCGCCTAATAACCCGCTCTTCGGGGGACAAAGGAAACGGGCTATGAGACGGAACGGGTAATTAGACGAATTGGTAAGGGGGGTAACAAAGGATGTACATACATGATATATTACTATTACTACATAATTGAATGTAAAGTGCATGTAATTTGATCAGTGACCACGTTTTGTGTAGTGTCCAGTGATAGACTAAACAGTGATTGACTGCAAAAACGGCCAATCAATAGTCTACTGTGACAAGTCACCTATGGGTGTTCCTCTTTGTCCCTCCCACTTGTTAGACCACTGGGCCTTCTATGACATAATCTTTCATAATAGGGGGGTAAGGGAATGCTTAGGCTCTACAAACGTTGGTCAATGACCAGACCATCGGCCCACGCTATGCAGTAGAGGGTGGCATTACTCTTTTGTTCTCCAAGGCAGGGCAGGGCCTGTGCTGTTGTGGGATTGACCAGATGACCAAGGTGTGATGGTATGTTTATTGTGAGGCACTTGGTTTGAGTGGCTGTTCTTTTATTGCAGTGTGGTGTAGTGTGCTTTTAAACGTGTTGACATTGATCCTCAAATGACTTGCTTCAAAGGTTTATAAATGGGATTGATTTGATGTATTGTGTTTAAAAATTCTTCCTAATCATCATTGCTTATTATGGGCCCAGTGAAAAATACTGTGTTATTATGTGAAGTTTTGGTCTGAGAGCGTGTTATTAGAGGGGTGTTTTAAATAGAAGAAAATACTGTTTCACTGAAACATAGGGTTATTGAGCAAAGTGGGCTATAAGGCGGTGGGTTGTTAGACGGAGACTACTGTAGTACTAGCTCTTCGTGGCATGTTGACAACAATACTCAGTTGACTGAGTCTGTCAGCTTTTATGGTGAAGATTTTTTTTTTGGGGTCCATGTAAAACAACTTGCTTTAATACATAGCAAAATTAAGACATTCATGATAAGACATTGTTTGTGGACACAACCCTATTGTTGGATCTGCTTAATTCCCCATGTTGTAACTGTAAAGTGTAAGGCTGCAGTTTTACGTTTTACCATCTGCCCACAGCATTGTGCCTCTCCGACTTCACAGGGCTAGGATGCCGACATCTAGGATCTAGCACTTGGTGCGTGCGCAGCATAACATATTTGGCAGTATTAGACTGGGCAACGGTCCTACAACCAACCAGTCGATTGACTGACTGATCTACTTGGTCTCATTGACAGTGACAGGATATATGTAGCACGTCTGGACTGTTTGCATGAGGGTTTTGAGGTATTAAATCTCTGTACAGATTGATAGAGCTGATGTGGGCTATTTTGGTACAGCCCTACTAGGCCAAGTGAATGCTAAGGTCTAGCGATCGGACAAGCATAATCGTACTCCTATTCTTAGAGTTAGATTTAGATACATGCAAAAGCATAGTGACAAATTAGATCCAGATGTTTCAGAAAGCCCCAATGAGTCAATGAGAATATAATGGTCTGAATAGACTACAAATTACAAAGGGAAAGAGTTCATTCAAGAAAGAAAATGTGTGGATCCACTGGAGTTGGAACCCGAAGATGATGTAATGGCACCAACAATCCCTCACTTCAAGAAAAGGAGAGCTTCTAACCACTTTTTACAGAGGTTTATTGTAGTTTGCATGGAATCCTATTAATACCAAATCTATTTTAAGATATACCTAATAATAATATGAAATTAGTCTAATTGTTCATTTTATAATGGATCTGAATACATGTAGGCCTTCTAAAAGGAAAACAAAATTTCGGTGTTTAATTATATATAACAACAATACAATTATAAGTTATATTAACTTATATATCACAATTTTATCTCAAAAGTTAGAAGGGCATTGTAAATATCTCACTGAATCTCACTGGTTAAAATGCAATTATAACAATTGTCAATTCATTGGTGTGTTTTATAGAATTAATATTAGTATTAGTTATTATTATTAGTAGTATTGGTATGAGTACTAATGAGCTCTGGCATGGTTTACTTAACTTACTCAACTTCAACTCTCACCACTGGTTTTTGTTGTGCCAACATCTTCCGTATCTCTTTTCCTTTACTTTTTGTTAAAACAAAATGTATACAATGGGGCCACTTAATTTATATGAACATCAATTATTATCGATCCTTTGTTTCATGGTCAAGAGTTTTGTCAACCTGATTTTCAAAGCACTCATTTTTTCCCCCAATGATAACCTCTTTAACCTGTGTAGTCATAATTATGCAAAGAGGCACCATATTATAAACTGTTGCCCATGATTATCTACTGAATAAATCAATGCTAATTGCTATACTGGAATTTTGCTAACTTATTGAATACATGTATATACAGTATGCATATTGAAACATGAAAGTGAAAGTAAATACATGTAGAAAGTATGGAATTTCTAATGAAAACAACATGAAAGTAAATAGGATGGAATTTCTAATGAAAACAACATGAAAATGAAAGTAAAAAAGAAAGGATAGAATTTCTAATTAAATCAATGGGTAATTTTTTTTAGCCAGGCATAGGAGCGACAAAACAGGCAATTGATAGATATATATATTTATATAATAAATACACACTTGTGCAAAAAGAGTGAAGTTTTCAGAGTACAGGTAACAAGGTCCCAAAATTATTATCAGTACATGTAATAACGTATCATATTACATGTACATGTATATTATATCTAAAAAGAAGAGAGATTGGTCACAGGAGCTGATTCCAATGGTCATGTCGGTTAGGAAAACAGATGGGGCGGAAATGGGAAGACCACGCAACATCATATTATTGTTTGTAAGATGTGTATGAAGGCGGGGAGGTGAAAAAGAGTGGCATTCATTTAGACCAAAATAAGACGTTGGAGGCTGATTGAAGACTGTTTTCGGTTGACATTCAGAGAGAGAGAGAGAGAGATACATGTACATGATGTATTTAGAGATGGGTCAGCAACGGCGAATGCCATGTGGTATTTTGCATACATAACACCCAACATGAATTCTGAAAGAAAAGAAAAGAAGCTGCGAAACTCAACAACTTTAATTAATTTCTGTAACAACAATGACATGACATTGAAATCTCAATACCAATGGCTGCCCTTAAAATGTTAAAGATGCAATAATTGTAAGTGCTACAAAACAATTTAAATATTCGTGAAACCAGTCCTAGATTACCGAGAGTGTAGGGCCTATATTATGGGATCCGCATTATCAAAACAAATAGATGATAATAACTTGAGAAAATGCAACAACAATAAAACACTGGCAGATTTGAAACCAACACCTATAACTATAACAATACACCAGGTAACAAAAAAAAAATGACATTAATAAATTGCAGTGGATATCCCTCAAAGAGCAAAGAGGGAGAAATAAGGTTACCATTTATTGCAAACCAATTAATGGCTTAGCAGTGTTACTATTTGAAGAACTCAAAATGAAAAATAACCATGAGAGATCTGGTGTTCGTTTACATTACCATATTAATAAGTGTAGATTTTCAAAATTACATTCATGTAGTACTGGTACTCATACTTCCCAAGTACTACTTGTAGATTGTTGAATAAACTACCAGTCGATGTGAAATACGGTAAAGATGCTGAATATTTTGAACGAGCTGCACAATATTAACATGTGAATACTGGGAGCCTAATTATATGTATTTTCGAGCGCCTTCACAGATTTTTTTTTAAGTCGGATGAATTTGTCAGCGTTTAACTTACATTAAGGAAGGAGGAGGAAAGAGTATCGGAATGAACCTGAGAATAGGAAAGAGGACAAGGATTCTTGGTGATGCAGCGAGAATGTCGTGCAGATTTTGATTGGTAGAGAGAATTTGGCAAAGAAGGATAGCTGGGGAGATGAGGAAAGTAGACGGACATTGGAAGTAAAGCAGGCTACAAAGAAGGCGGTTGTGGAGGCCAAAGAGAAATCATTCACAACTAACTGTATAAAGTATAAGAAGTTAAATGCGAATGAACCTGCATCGACTGGCCAAACGGGGAAAGGCAATGGAAAGGACATAAAACATATCACATGTGTACCAATATTATTAGTGTAATTTAATAATGCGGAAGTCCTATTCCTATCCTAACGATTGACAACTGAGGGTTGAGAAAAATGGAAATGAAATAATACATGTTCTTTGAGTGAGAGATTCATGAATGAAAAATAATGAGAGGGAAAGAAGAAATGATTAAATTGGAATAGTAATAGTAGAAGAGTGTTGTCCCAAGCAATAACTTCAAGGTGGAAGTGAGATCGGCTATGACAATGGTGAAAAAAGAAAGGTGATTGGCCCAGACAACAGATCAGTAGACCAATACAGTAATAGAGGCATTAAAAAACTAGTGTAGAGAAGATAGAAAGAACACTTGAAGCGAGAGATTCATGAATGAAGATAAGAGAGGAAGTAAGAATGATGAAATTGGATGAGTAGATAATAGATACGAATCGATAACCCAATCGATAAAGTACGAAATATAAATCAATGGAGACATGAAATGCCTTGTAGAGAGTGTAGTTAAATCTGTAACAAATTTCATATCACAATGTTTAGGAGCAAAGAAGATGTACAGAGCTACAATAATTACAGAAGCATAAAGTTTATGAGCCACAGTATGAATGTATTGGAAATGAGAGAGAGTTGATGAGGCGAGGCTGAGAAGAGAAGTGTAAATATCTCTTTGTCGATTTACCATTTCACCTTTCAGTTTCAGTGTATGGTGTTTAAGTTCCCGAAATGATCTTTCTCCAGCCTTACCCAATCGATAAAGTACGAAATATAAATCAATGGAGACATGAAATGCCTTGTAGAGAGTGTAGTTAAATCTGTAACAAATTTCATATCACAATGTTTAGGAGCAAAGAAGATGTACAGAGCTACAATAATTACAGAAGCATAAAGTTTATGAGTCACAGTATGAATGTATTGGAAATGAGAGAGAGAGTTGATGAGGCGAGGCTGAGAAGAGAAGTGTAAATATCTCTTTGTCGATATACCATTTCACCTTTCAGTTTCAGTGTATGGTGTTTAAGTTCCCGAAATGATCTTTCTCCAGCCTTCCCTGTCCTGACATTTTCTGTTTCCTTCTGTGAGTGTGAGGGATAAATGTCTATTCTTCAGGGCCTCTTTTAAATCATCCTCCACTTTCTACGGGGTCTACCTTTTGGTCTCATGCCTTGAGTTTTAGCTTTGTATACTTAGCTATTATCTCTTCATTCATTCCATTAACATGTAAAAACCATCTAAGCTGATAAATTTATATTTTAGTTTTTACATCATTTACTTTAGTTTGGTCTCTTATTATTGTTTTCCTGATTCTGTCTCTTTTAGTTTTTCCTTCCACTCTTCTTTGATATTTCATTTCCGCTGCTTGTACTCTGCTATATTCCCTTGTATCTAAGGTCCGAGTTTCACTGCCATAAAGGAGAATAGGACAGAAAACTGTGTTGTACACTGCCATTTTGTTGTTGTTGTTTGGTTGTTTGGTTGTTTTTTGTTTTTGTTATTGTTGTTTGTTTGTTTTGGGTTTTTTTGACAATTCTTTTTTTTTTCTTCCTGAAAGCCCTTCCTTAATTACGATAAACTGCTGTTGCCTTTTGAATTCTCTGCATTCCATCGTAGATCCTTTCTTGTGTTTTGGTATTATTGTTCTTTTTCACCAGTCATCTGGCACTTGCTTCAGCTTCCATGCTTGTTGACAAATTGCATGCAGTAGTTTATCTGCCTCTCTTCCTTGCTTTTTAACAATTTCTGGTTATATCTCATCTGCTCCTGGAGACTTTCCAACCTTAGTTTTCTTAATAGCTGTTTGGATTTCTTTCATTGAGATATCTATGCCTTCACTACTATTACCTTTGTTTGGCTTGTACTTCTTGTTTCATATGTTCTGGAGGGACTGTATAGTTCCTGAAAATACTATCTCCATGTTTCCGTAATTTCGTTATCTTCCGTCATTATTTCCGTGGTCTTTCTCATGTTCTTCGTTGCTCCCCAAAACAGCTTTTTGTTTCCTTGGGGACTTTCTTGGAGTTTTTTCCTAAACTCTTCCCATTGTTCCTGCTTAGCTTTCCTTACTTCCTCTTTGGCGATATTTCATTTATTCACATAATCTTCCCTATCTTCCTGCCTTTTTGTTTGTAAGTATTTCTTCTATGCTTCCTTCTTTGCTTTGAATACTTTGATTCTAATTTTGACACATTCTCGCTCCACCATGCTCTTCTTTTCTTATCTCCCTTTATTTGCTTCCTGCCCCTGCCACGGACTTCCTCAGCACAATGAAGGGGACTTTACCTATACCGTTGTCACTTCATTTATTGTGCTATTATTTATATATATCTGCCCTTCACTAACACATCTTTTTTATCATAGATTGGTACATCTGTTTTACTTCTGGTTTTCTTAGTTCCCCAATTTTGAGTTTATTAGTCATTTTTCTATTTTTTTCTATTTGCTTCTCTTTGTCAGTGATATCATTTTTGCAATCACTTAGTGATGGTCACTAAATATTTCAGCTCCTCTATTAACTCTCACATCCATGGTACTGTATAAAAAGGAACTGCTAACTATTATGTAGTTTTTTTTTTATTGATTTTTCCACTTCTGTCTTCATTTACTCTGGTGAATTTGTGGATATCTTTATGTGTGAAAAAGCTATTGGCTATTTTAATTTTAATACTATTCTTTAAATTATTTTTGAGTAAAAAAAAAATAAAAAAAAAATAT
>JBCJKE010051058.1:0-11894 GCA_039654525.1 Melibe bucephala | reverse complement strand
AGAGAGAGTGATATATATATACATCGCTCTATCTTGTCCTTTTTCATAAGAATATGATATATTTATTTCATTCCCTACTGTGGCATACCAATTTCATTTATTCTCTTTACTAGTTGTGTTTATCAGATTAGCATAGTGTTACACGGTACCGGTTTTAAGTTAAGTCTTCTTGATTAAATTACTCATCTTATTTCTATATAATGGTGAAGGTGCTTTACTTTGATAAATTTATTTATTTATTTATTTTTGTGTTAGTTTTCCTTATTTAAAAATGTTTCTGTTTAATAATCATAATATACACGAAATCTATGGTAATGCAAATTATAGCCTTAGCTTTGAGTTTGTTTGACAGTTTGTAGCACTGCTTACAACCAAATACTTTTTTTTTTATCGTAGTAGTTACTCAACAGAGACAGATATGTTTTCTTTATCATATGAATAACCTGATGCTTCTTAAATGAAAGGTTGTATGTTAAATCAACCTCTAACAGTGATGATGTAAGCCTTCTTTTAAACAGGGCAGAACTCCTGTGTACTCCAAAGTAGAACTTTTGGTGACTGGATCTCAACAACACAAATTATCTGTGATGATGTAAATAAATGTTTCCAATTTAACATGAATCCTTTGACTTATTCGTGTATTTGTTGCTGTATTGAATACATGCTTTCAGATGAATGAAAATGATAATAGACATTGTATTGTGTATTGAAAGAGTGAGTTTTCAAAGGAGTAGAAATGATAACAAGTTTTGAAGGCAGCATTTTGAAACCCTGAAACGTGCTCGGCCATTCTAAATGGGGAGGTATGCCATAAGCGAAAAAAAGATAAATGCAGTTTTGCATGTGATGTTAGATTCATAAATGAAGTGGAAAAAGATCTTAGAAATAGATGACTATGAATGTATATATAAACAGCTGAGGCACGCATTTAGTGGCGGTATCCTTAGATACCAGAAATGATCGGTCATGGTGAGACTGTCCTTTGTTTTTCCAGCATCCACTCATCCTTACAACATCAAATGACCACCAAAGTTCTACTTACTGCCCACCAAAAGCAGTGGAGAGGAAATACTTCATACATCTGTTACCCGTTTCATGTTTGTTTCATGAAAGCACAATGTCCCGTGGGGAATCATGTAGAAGCCATTGCGCGTTTCCTGGAAACGCTTGAAATGCATGAATGGATTATGCTCCACAATGGCCAGCATTTTGTCCTTTTTGCTAAGATCCATTATGAGAGTAGATGCTCACAAAATCAAGAAGAGCCTCGCAGACCACCCAGCTGGAAACAGTTCCGTAAAAGTAAAATTGAATTCCAAGTAAAAGTAAAATTGAATTCCAAGTGCCTCGTGGCTTTTATAAAGAATGAAAGATCATCCATGCCATCCGTTCTTTTAGCCAGCAGCAATAGAACAAAGGGGGAGTGCTAGTCACTGCTAGTAATTAAGTAGCTTGCCGACAGTCTGAGAGGATGAGGGATATGACTGATGTAAGGAGGTATTAGAGATTTGCCCCTCAAGGTAAACCCAGGTAAAGGCAGTTTTATTGAGTATCAATTCCTTACGGGCATCGAGCAACGTGACTCGCAAGCAAAGGATACGGGTTATGCTACCATATAGACTGTCCCAAACAGTACAAAGAAATCGAACATGGCGGCAGTGAGTCGGTCCGATTTAAGTCGGGTTTTAAAGTTCATGAGTACTGAGGAAATTGTGTCTTTTAATACTCATCACAATGCAACAGAGCTTTTACAGTAGTTGATACTGAATTATTGAGTGATCTCATATGACCACTGTGATCTCAAATTCTATGGATGCCGCCATCTTCAATTCAAAAGTTCCGACTCGTTTGTTCCGTGCTGACACTGATCCACTGTGCATTCCTGCTGGTTCCATTGGCTTCATGTACGAATTGTACTCACATTATCATTGTCAGTGGTTGGACCTATTACTTAATATAACAATATCAAGGCGTTATAATTTTTTAATGATCATATCAAAACACATTTCAACTACAAACCTCAATTGCAAGAGGTAAGAACGTATCATCCACAGAGTCAACCGTCTAAAACTTCTATTAGAATAGAATGCTTTGCAATTTTTGGCAAGCTAGAGTGTCATTATGAAATGTTTCCTTTGGAAGTCCCATGCAAACTCGAAGATCGCCTCTGTTTCCATCCGTGGCTGGATTTGCATTCGAGCTCTCACGTGTCTGCCTTTGCTCGGGTCTTTGGAGGATGAAGTTTTGCATTACTGATCATGTAAAAAATCCTACCTTCTTCTAGTGTTCTAGAAAAATTTTATACCAAACATTGGACAATAATAATCTGAGGTCGTAGGTTTTATTTGCGGAGTTTCCACTATTGTGAAAACGGGGCTTACGCCAAGAGCCACCTTGAGGATTGACCCATTAAAGCTGATTCGTCAATTCGATTGTCCAACGTCGACGACTTCAACTTCAGGAATGTCAACAGAATTCCTTTGCTTAGCCTGTTTTTTACTCTCCATCTCCCTTACCACAGCATCCAACCTGGACATTCGTAATATTGATCTCTGCTCTGTTTTCTTGTCGTTGACTTCGACGTTAGTTACAACGTCCTTTTTCGATTCTTCTTTGGATTGCTCAGAGTAGGACACGTGTGTGGGTTTTGTTCTCACGTTCGAGCCAGGCCTGTGTTGTGTATTATATGTTTTCGACTTTTTTCCTTCAGTTGTTTTTTTATCGTCCATATCCATTTTCAAATCAGTTTTTGATTCCATGGGTTTGGATGCTTCTGTTGGTTTTGTTCTGGCATTGGAACGTGACCTACTGCGTGTATTTATTTTGGGTCTGTCAGATTGGACTTGTGAAGTACTTCCTCCGGAAGTCTCATGCAAGTTTGAATGCGGCCTTTCTCTTTTTACTGGGGCCTTTCCACCCATGGCTGGTTTTGCACTCGTTCTCTTATATGTGTCCCCCTTTATTTTGTCGTTAGTTGGGTATAGTTTTGCATTATTAGTCATGCTTTTTTTCTGAACTGTCAGAGGAGTTTTATGAGAATCTTCTGCTGAACGAAGACTTTGATGTGCCTTCTTAATGGACATTTCCTTGTGGAGACCATTTAAACTTTGCCTTTTCTGATTTTTTGCGATGCTCCTTTCGTTTAATTTCTTGTCTGCAGAGTGAGAAGCTGACTGTGGCGAATTTGACTCGGCCGCCGTACCAAGCTCCATTCCAACTTCTACCGGTGGCGATTTGTGTTCCCCTAATGTCGGGGCCTTGGGTACTCTTGCCATTTCATCAGGAGGGACAGGTGACAAATACCCATCTCCCTGCTCCCGTTCCAATAAAGCAGGCTGATTTTTGTCATCGTTATAATCACCTTTACCTGTGTCTTGAATTGCTAAGTCAATGTTGGTGTTTAGTTTAGGCGCATCTTGGTGCAGACCTGTTTCTTTAGACGGTATAAAAACGGTTTCAGAAATACTTGCTTGACCTGTTTTCCTACGATGTTGAATTCCCTTTGGGTTATTCAATTCCTTATCATGCGCGCTGGATACTTTTTGTACACCTGGCATTTTGGAAAAGTCGCGTTGGCTTTCTTTCGATGCATGCCTGTTTAAAGGTTTTTCCTTCTTTATTGAGGAACTGCTTTTGCCTACTTTACTATCAGACAAGGTGCCCAATTTTGTATTCGATTTTACACTTACTTTATCTGCTGGTATTGGCTTGTCACTTTTTTCAACTGACTTCTTCAAGTTTCGTCTGACTTTCGATTCCGCCTCCTCCTTAGCAAAGATATTTTCTTTGATGTCTGTTCCAACATCGAAATCGCTGGCGTTAGCATGATTCATACATTTCAAAACATTGTGGCCCCCAAATCTTCCTACGTGGGATTGACTTCTCTTCATTTCTCTTGTACTGGCAAATTCGATCATTTGCTGCGCAGGTTGGTCAGATGCAATGCTTCCCGTTACGGTATTGCCTTTAATCTGTTTAGCTATGTCACCGAGGGAAGTCCCTTTCGATAGACGCTTGGTTTGTTCTGATCTCATACAAGAGTTCCACCGCCGTACGCCCCTGGTCTGCAATCTACCTCTTTGGCCTTCATCCCCCTTGTCTTCGGCCAGATGACGTTCTTTGTGGCTGGATTTAAAAATGGACGCAGAACTAGAGAAAGGGACCAATGATCTGTTCATCGACGTACCTCTGCTTTGAGTTTGCACCTCACAATCTTTATACGAATTGATTGGTGAGCTGTGGAGTTTCATACATCTCATCATATTAAAATGAGGATTTACATCTGACTTGATGAATGCGCATTGCATCAAGTTACGATGGCATTCCTCACAGTAGGTAAGTGGCTTTCTATCACAGTCATTTGTGTCCGATGCCTTTCGATTGAAACCAAAACGCCTTAAATTCTCATGCGCCATACTTAATGGATGTGAGATGCATTTTATCCAGCGCTCTATATTTCCAGCCGTGACATGTCCTGGCTGGCTGAACGCTCTTTCTTCCTCCATCGTAGAGCAGTCGTGTTTTGGATCCAAGTTGGGTTTCATCACACCCATACCATTTACAGTTCCCACGCGATTCGAATTGAGCGCCAAGGTTAAACGTGGGCTCTCATAAACCTCGTAGTCATCGGCGAAGTCACTTGAGTAACCACTGATGCAGGACGGGGTACACTGCTCATTGAATGCGTCTATTTTAGGTTTGGTGCGGGTGTAACTATTGCTAAGAAATGCTTGTGATCGTCTGTAGGCATCGAACAGGTTTGTTCGCATGGTCAGTACGGCATTCCGTCGCCTGGAAAGTCGAGTGCCCCGGTAACCTTCTTCTGGCGACCGTCTGAGACTACCGTACAGAAGCTTTCTGGATTTTATCTGCGCCGAAGAAACAAAGGTGTCGGAATAAAATCATTTGACACTATCTCGGTGTCACTTTAAATTGTCTATACTGATATGACTAATAATATATATATATATAAAAGAAAGAACATTAATGTTTCTTCCGCTTAATATAAGAGTGCTGAAAAATGCGTTTTCTCAATTAACAGTTTTACTCCAATAGACTTTCCATTTTTAATTGCGACATCTTTTTCAAGTTATAATTAATCAATTATCATATAAATGGCTGATATAATTCATAAGAATATAAATGGCTGATATAATTCATAAGAATGGATCTATTATGCTAATACATAAAACATATAATTTAGTGAACTTGCATTCAGAACCAAATAGAAATGGATAGAAACATTGCTGTTATATATCCAGTTCACGAAAGCACTTACTTCTCTGGCAATTCTCTTCCTATGACACTCCTTGGCATATTCGACCGCCATCGTGATGAAGACAAAGCCACTGTGGATTAGTAGAAGAATGCACACTGGTGTTTGTATTGCTTATGCTTCATAATACGCTGTTCCGTTAATACAATAATATCTCAAACAAATGGCTCAATAACGTCTAGAAAGGAAGACTGATTATTTAATGTTATTTAATTCTGGGCTTTTATGAGTTTTCAGAATGAAAGTCCATTCATATGAATTCACAGTTTTGACAAAATGTGTAGGTGGCAGAATCATCAACTTTGAAAAATGGTTTGCTTCGAATCCCATACAGTGAAAGTAACAACGTTGATGTCTTGTAAAGAGCTTGGAAGCTTGGAGGCAGAAATGGAAATGTAACACACACCCAGGGGAGGAAGGGGGGCTGCTCATCGTTGACCCCTGTGAACCTGGTGTCTGGTCTCTAAATCCTAAAGAGAAAATACTGGGCAGCTGCAAAACATATTATAAATAACAATCCATGTTCGACAGAACAGCTGCTAAAGTGCATTCATCAAATTCACGTGATGATCACGTCCACGCCTGGGATAATACAACAAACCTGGTAGTTTTACCAAATGGTACTACTACTAGTTCTTGAACAACGCTATTTGTATAATTAGAATTATCTCATCCCACTTACGTGTAAATGTTTAATTGAGTCCCAGATAAGCAGTCACGAAAAATCTTTTTCAAGTATGCTAGAACAAAGGGCCTGTAAAATGATTACTATTCCTCATGCTTAACACTAAAAGTTGACAAGGTTTTGGACTCGGGGAAATGCCTCTCGGGCAACTCAATGGAATGCTGATAGAGCACAACTAAGTGCATTATAATGTTATTATGTGCTCTATAATATCAGCTCTATTATTTCATTATCTGTGCTACTACATCTTTCCGCTGATGAATGAAAATGACAATACATGTGTACTAATGAACCAAACCCTTATTTTTCCCTGTTTAGTACGAGAAAGGTTTATTTATAATCAAATATTAAGACGCATTTTGAAAATTAGAATAAAATATAAAGTAACTCACGCGCCAGAAAATAGTGTAGTAAACATGCCGCCCAAAAGCCACTTGATCAACGACCAACCGTAGTCGCCCTTCAGCATGGTGTTTGTTGCCAGTTCCTGGAGCACTTGAACACTTGGTAAAAACCTCTTTCCGTAGAATATTCGTACAGGAGGATTTGCCAATAATAAATACTCATTCCATTTTAAGTCTTAGATCATACAACGGGGGAATATTTGCCTTGTTCATTTCTTCTTGCTTATCCTACACACAGAGGATTGTCATTACAACTTGCCCCCTTTTAGGATGATTATTCTCACTGCTTACTGCTTAGTATAGAAATCCAATAGTAAATGCATCAATTACGGAAATCTAGTCTTGATTATGAATTTCAGCGGACTGTTAGATTCTAGTTCTAGATCTTAGTTTAGTGCAGTATAATCATGTTCATAAAAGTTGTTTGCCAACATCTACTTTGCCAGGGGTTAGGGGTGTGCAAGAAGGAAGCTTGATTGTATCGACATAGCAGGCCTATAAGCTGAGTGCAACCAGAAAGATAGCAAAGATATTCTAGTACTGCATTCTACAATTTGAGTTGATTTATACTCATGAAGACTTTTGTTTCTTCGGACACTTCAAGGCACCAGGTGTTGAAGATCTAGATCTAAATCTAAATATTGTGTCAGTGGATAGCAGCTTAAACTGAATATCATTGATCTACTAGAAAATAGGTCTAACACTATTCCTTACTCACGGTATAATAAGCATGTATATATTTTTGTTTCTAAAACCGTGTACGATAAATAAAAGGAGGAAGCGCGGTTGGGCTGCGAAATAAAAAAGCTCTGCTAGATCCTTGGGCTAAAATTCAATGAGCTTTCCTAAGCGGTAGCAAAAGGTGCGGAATTCCGATACGGTCTTTTTCGGGAAAAAGAACCAGGGAGAAAACCAATATAATAAATCGTTCTCCTTCGTGAAGATTGAACTAGAATCTAGATCTCTCTAGATCTATGATGTTTATTCGTGGGCATCTGTATAAATTAAGATCGCTAGACCTTGTTTTTTGTATGCATATTAGGTTTTCTAAATGTTTCATAATGTTATGTAATTTCTGTGTCGATATCCGTCATAGGTCTTTATCATCTGGTCAGTAACTTTCATGTAAGGTCGTTTTGTATGTTTTGTCTGGATAAGAACCGAAATTGATGTCGGCACCAATAAAAGACCACGTTGAAACTAACTCTCGCTATATCAATACTTTTACAAATTCAGAATCATCACAATCATCACACGATGTCCTGCCTGGAACAAGCATTGACAGTCATGGCTTTCCATCCATCTTTCTCACACGAGGAATTAATTCATTGTCGCTCATTTTCTTTTAAGTTTGCCGAATGTTCAGGCTGTCCTTGTTTGTTTCTTGCTGCCGTCCTTTGCTTCTTCTACCCTCGATCCTCCCCGTCATACTAAGCTGTTCGATTCCACCTTTTCTATAGACATAGCACATGAATCTCACCTGTGTTGTTCGTATTGTTTTTACAAGCGACCTTCTATATTTTTTCCATTTCCAGCACCTCTTGATTCAATTCCTTTTCTGTCCAAGATATCTTTAAAATCCTCCTCAAGAACAACACTTCCGTTGCCTCGAGTCTCTCCCTTGTGCTGTTAGTGATTTCCAGTACTCACAACCGCATAAGAGAACCTACCACACATACGGTTTTAGTATTCTGAATTTGGTGAAGATTTTAATGTTCCTGTTGGTCATAAAAGCTGATAGTCTTTTAAGTGTGACTTTGGCTTCGATTATGCACATTTGTATTTCAGAAGTACACCTTCCATCAGATGACAACCAGTTGCCCAGGTATTGAATTTATCAACTTGTTTGACTGGCATATCGCGACCTTGTATCTTGCATGTCGGAGCTTTGGGATCTTTTGGATACTGCCATGCATTCCGTTTTTTAGATGTTTAAAGTTAGTCCCTTTCATTCGCTTGCTTCCAACACAGTATTCAGAAATTCAGAATAGATTAATTTTATTCATGTGAAAGTTAGTTTTATCTACAGTACGTTTACTCCATAACCATTCTACGTGCTAACTACAAACTACAAAAGTCTTATGGTGAGGACTAACGAAGACAGTATATTCCTTTGATCGCTTACTGATCTAAATCTGGAAAGTAGCGGCAGAGATTCAAAGGGAAGAATCGGTGGGTTGACTTGGTGGCGTAGATCTAGAATAATACTATAGGCCAAATCTTTGTACGGATGTTGGTTTTATATATCGGAGCGCCTAACCCCCCCCCCAAAAAAAAAAACAAAAAAACAACAACAAACAAACAAAAAAACAACAACAAAAAAACAAAAACAACAACAAACAACAAAACAAAAACGAAAAAAACAACAAAAAAAAAACAACAAAAAACAAAAACAAAAACACAAAAAACAAAAAACAAACAAAAAACAACAAACAAAAAAAAAACCAACAAACAAAAAAAACAAACAAAAAAAAAACAAAAAACAAAAAACAAAAAAACAAAACAAAAAACAAACAACCACCAACAAAATAAAACAACTGTCCTAAACTGCATTCCAATCACTATAGCATAGCCTATTGTAGTTCCATAGATGAGAACTGGCGTTACAGTGGAAAAGCTCATGTTATGAAAAAGTTATGTTTTCCTTACGTACGATTTTAGACAAGCAATAACATCCAATTTCAAAAAGATCTGTCAGGAACAGATTCAGATAACAGCAAATGCCCCAAAAGTCTTTGCTTGAACTTTGAACTGAGCTTGGCCCATGAAACTTGTGAAATTGTTGTTGTAAAAAAATCGAGATCAAGATCTATATGTGGCATTGTCAGGTGCACTCTTTTTCAGTTTTTCGGTTGCAACTGCATCAAACTAACGTCTGCCGCTCATGACCCCAAGAAACGGAATCGTTCTTCGATAATAGTCAAGGTATTTTCATAATTTCTTTCGCACTAGTAATACAAGCAGCTAATTCCATAACGTTATGACAACACAACGCCTCTGAAAGCTAACTATTACGAAATCAGGAAGTCGACGAGGCGGGCCAGTTATCCCCCCTGGATGTGCGACTCTTCAAGCATGGCGCTTGTTGCGATTGTTGCTCTGATTTGTTGAACCGAAGCCAGCGCTGGACGCTGTGGAATATGGCTGAGCCTTGAGTAGGTCAACATAATAGTATATAAAAGCAACTATGTACAGTAACAATGGTTTGAAGTATACTGTGACAATGATGTACTACTGTAAGAATAGTATACAATAACAAAGAAAAGAATGCAGGGTTATTAAATAAAGACAATGCACAAATGCGTCTAATGAAAAGTATGACGTAAGATTAAGATTAAGATGAAGAGTGTTTTAGATAAAAGTGAAGTGTTGGCCACACAAGCAAATTATGTCTCGACTTCAAATCCTGAACGTTTTCTCCCGATAATCGGATTTCCCCATGCTCGACTCGATCTTACCAAGACAGTACCCTAATCTAAAGATGTAGAAAAGCAAATGATTCCCTACACACTGCGTGCATGCTGAATGTTGAAGCCTAACTAGGTTGAGGATTGTGAAAGACGACATCCGCATAAGTCCTAATCAAACACCGAGAGGACCGCTAGTGCTGATGGTATGTAGTGTGTAGCATCAGACAGTCATGATAGCACGTAAAGATCGTAATGGGTTGCCGTGATCCAGAGATAACGCTATGATATGAAAAAGTAGAAGTAAATTTCTCCGTAACGGTTGGCGGCCTACCGAAGGAGTGATGTTACTCCTTTCCGCTTGAAGGCAACGCACTAGCATAAAGTTTCGTAGTTTTGTTAGGGCTTTCGCTTCCCTCAGACAATATCATTTGTTTTAATTTTCGACATTTTCTTTGGACTCAACATTTCGTACATACTAGAGGCCCGTTTTTGTTTTCGTTTTTTTACATTTATTATTTTTTTCATTTCTTTTCTTTTTTGGCAAAGAAGCCTCGAGAACCTGTTTTTTTTTTTTGTTTTTTTTTGTTGTTGTTTTTTGTTGTTATTTTTTCACTGTAAGCTACAGTTCGAATTTCTGCCTTGGGGTTTAGATCTAGACCTTGAGGACAACTTCTTGACGTCCACACTTGTGTGGTCAGCTTAACTGATGCACTTATCTGACGGCACTAACTGACTATTACCACGAATGTGTATGGGCACCTAGGATCCATCCGTGACATTTACGTACAGATCTAAGGAGTATTTTCAATATCATGTTTATGATGGCCGATCCACATTCCCCTTTTAATGGCCATTTTTGTTCTACGCATTTAGCAATTAGAGAATGCTCGATTTTTCTGATTTGTGATCTAGGATTAGGGTGAGGGGGGGGGGGACTGTTTAGAAAGTCTTCGCTAAATTTAAATTTATTAGATCTTTTCCTCTCCGTATTAGAAAGTGATTGGGTGCATTTTGATTTTGTAGGTATTCCACACACACAAAAAAAACCCAACAAAAAACAAAAACAAAAACAAACAAAAAAAAAAAAAAAAACAAAAACAAAAAAAAAACAAAACAAAAAAAAAAAAAAAAAAAAAAAAAAAAACAACAACAATAACAACAGCAGCAGCAACAAAAGCAAAAGAAAAACCCATAAACAACAACAAGAAACCAAAAGACCCCCAACAAACAAACAAAACAAAACAAAACAAAAAAACAACAACAAAAAACTTACTTTGCATGCACGAAACCATGTTTTCTACATAATGCACATGAACAGGTCTTATCAAACAATAATAGGCATGTAAAAAATCACCATATACTGAAAACGAACAGGTTATACTGTGTACAATGAGGAATAATATGGCTAATTTCAAACTGTGGCACTACAGTTATTCATACAAAAACAAATGACAAAATACCACTTCGTAGTAGTAGATTATAGAAAAAGCAATAACAAAACATCCTTCAATTATTGAGAGTAAAGTATTTATAGACAACAGATTTAGGGAAACAAAGCTCATTAATAGGCCTATGCAAATTCATTTCATGGAATTATTGAGAGTAAAGTATTTATAGACAATAAATTTAGGGAAACAAAGCTCCTTAATAGGCCTATACAAATTCTTTTCATGGACGAGCTGGGCGCCCGCATTTTCCCGATTTTGCAAGCGTTACTCGACTCTCTGATTGTTAGATCTGGATCAAAGTGAAGTTACGGTAGAATTAGAAAAATATTCACTAGAGATCTAAATGATGCACATTCGTAATCTAGAATCTACGATAGTCCTTGTCTAGAAATCTAGATCTAGTCTAAAGGTAAAAGTCCAGATTCGGTCGAGAAACATGGATGTAGATCTCTAATAGAGTGGATGGACTGGCTCTTACACACACACACACACACACACACACACACTCACACACACACCGGCGAACACAGTAAAACTATGGGCAAAAATCGTGGAGTCAAAGGCAGCGAAAGAATACAAAGAAGCATTTAGTATATTATATATTACATTCTAGATCATTCTCGACGCTCGAATTACCCTAAACATATAATATACGGGAAACATCTGGAGGAA
>JBCJKE010051057.1:0-14585 GCA_039654525.1 Melibe bucephala | reverse complement strand
CAAGACTTTTTGCTTCCATAAGTTCATCAAGCTTTGACTTCTCTTTCTCTAACTCCTTTAATTTTTCTTCAGCAGCAACATGGTTTCTTTCATACATCTTCACTTTGTCCTCAAGTTCCAACACAATGGAATTCAATTGTGAATTCCTCTCTTGTACTTCAGACTGGGCAACACATTTCTCTTTGAATTTACTATTCAAGTCCTCATAGTCAAGTCTTTTTGCTTCCACAAGTTCATTAAGCTTTGATTTCTCATTCTCCATCACCTTCAATTTTTCTTCAGAGGCAGCATGAAGGTTGTCCTTATCTGATTTTTGAAGTCTGATCTCTTCTTCATACTCTATGACTTGAGATTTCAGAGCAGACAGTTGATCTTCCAAATCTTTAATTTTCCTATTGCCATGTTCAATTTCCATAATTCTTGCAGCCATTTGCTGTTCAGTCTTCTGACAGTTTTCCTCTAATTGGACTTGTAAGGAGGAAATCAAAGTTGCCTTTTCATGTGCATCAGCTCTCAAGTGGCATACAACTTTCTCATGATTATCTGAAACATCCTTTTCTTTGCCTGTCAATAAACTGACTTGGGTGTTGAGAGATGAAATTTCTGTGAGAGCATTTTCCCTTTCCTTTTCCAAGCTTTCAACTTGCAAAATTCTCTTGTTGAGGTCTGAATTCAAATGAGAAATTTGAGAGTGTGCATCATGAAGCTGAGACTCTAGAGTTGCCATTTCTGACAAGCTGCTTGCCTTCTCCGAATTTATTTCTTCAAGCTCATGAGACTTTTCTTCAAACTGAATCTGCAACTTTTCAGTATCGTCTTTCATCTTTTGAATCTCTTTCACATGCTCTTCTTGCTTCACATCTCTCTCAATAATCGAATTCTTCATAGATTCAATCTCTTCACATTGTCTGTCTACTTGGCAAGAGAGGGATGCTCTTTCACTCTCTGAGGACTCAAGCTTGGATTGCAAATCACCAATTACAAGACACTGCTCCTCTTTCTCTTTGGTGAGGTGTTCAAGATCACTTTCTTTCTGTGACAATTGTTCTTTTACCAGATTCTTTTCTGCAAGTTCATCCTCAAGCTGATGTTTTGCAATGATCAATTTCTCCTCAACACAAGTCACGCTATCCTTCATCTCATTCAGGGCAGAATTCAGCCTGCTATTCTCTTCCTCCAATGAAGACACACACCCTTCTTTTGACTTCAACCTTTGATTTATTTCCTCCAACTCCATACATTTCGAATCAAAACGTTCACTGAAAGCTTCTTTTTCATCAGCAAAGAATTTCAACCGTTCTTCCATTGCTGCGACTGTCTCACTGTGTTTTGACAACAAGTCTTCTCTGGAACTTACTTTCTCATCAATGATGTTTTTCAGACTAGAAATCTCTCCCTCATAAAGTTCAACTTTGACACCCAGTTCCTTCTCAGCACATTCTTTCACTGCTAAGTTTGCCTCAAGCAATGATATTTTTTCCTCATTCTCAGCTATAGCTTGTTTCATATCATTCAGCAATTTCTCATTATTTGTCAGTTCTTGTTCTTTCTCAAATAAAGTTTGTTTACACTCAGATATGTCATTTTCCACATCAACTACATTTTTGTCCATATCATCTTTTTCCCTCTTCAATGAACTGATTTCCTGTTTAAGATCAACAATTTCTTTTTGAAGAGTTTCATTAATGTTCTTGAAAGACGAAATTTCTTTTTCCTTACTATTCACATCTGATGTTAACTCTTCATTTCTCTCTTGCATGAACTGCATGGAACCTTTTACTTCCTCAAGATCTTTTCTCAAAGACATGGTTTGTGTCTCATATTCTTTGCTCTTCTCGGTAACATCATACAATTCCTGCAATTTTTGTGACATCAAGGCTTCATGAGATGTTTTTTGTTCTGACATCACTGACCTCTCTTCAGACAATTTCATGTTCAAGTCAGACACAGCTTCTTTCATTTCATTAATGTGGATTTCTTTAGAGGAAATTTCACTTTTGTTTAGAGCCAATTGTTCTTCGGCAGTCTTTATCACGTTTTCAAGTGATTTAATAATCTTCTCCTTGTCTGTAAGGTGTTGGGTGATCTCGGCCACTTCCTTTTCCTTGACACATTGTGACTCCTGGAGCATGGCCACCTGCTCCTCCAAGTTGGACCGCATTTGTGTGAGCTCCTCAACTTGAGCCTTTAGTTCTCCAAGCTGAAGTTCAACAATGACTCCCATAGACTCTCCCTGGGCAGATTCTGAGGATATCAAAAAGGGAACGATTGAGACAAAGCATAATAACAGAATTCCAAGCATAAAATATCATCATAATAGGAAAAAAGGTATAAGAGAGGTTTCTCTTTTTGTTGAGGTATAAGAAGAAATAAAAAAAAAAAAAAAAAAGAAAGAAAGAAAGAAAAGAAAAAAAAGAAAGATTTTTTTTAAAAGCCAAGTGTCATTAAAAAAAAGTACATAATAACAATGAAGACGACAAAGTAGAAAATTCTGCTTGCCATTGTTTTTCGTTGTAAGCTCATCCATTTCTTTCTGAAGTTGATCATACAGCTGGGTTATATGCTCCAGTTTTCCATGTAAGACAGAGCATTCATCCTCCCTTTCAGTTTTGCCTTTGGACAGCTCTGCCACCTGGGCTTCTAATGTCCTTATCTGGATATCCATCTGACTTTTTGCGAGCAATAATTCCTTTTTTTCACCCGTCTCTGATTCAAGAGATTTTATCTGAAAAAGTGAAAAAGACAACCAGATGTGAGACACTCCAGGCTAAAAACTACAAGAAAAAGACATATGCTTCACATGAGCTTAAAAAAATCAAAATCAAAGCCACTCCATACACAATGAAACGTTTACACTATGACAGAAATGATAATGATAACATCTCACGTGTATTTTGTTTGGGTCTTTTACTCTTTTGTCTTACTTATGTTTTGGTATGCTTTTTTCGTTTTGAGCAGTTTTTTGTTGGGGTTTTTTTTTGTGTGTGTGGTAATGTTGTTTTTTGGGGGGTTTTTTTGTCTTGTTGTGGCCTTCTGTTTTTCTGTATGTGTGTGTGTGTGTGTTTTCCCTTGGTAGTGGGGTGGAAGGTCGTTTACAATTTATCTCCTATCTGATTCTCTGAATATCTCAAGATCCTCCCTTTTAACATGTTACATTTCACTATCTACAGTGTCCGTGTGGGATTCTTGTTGAAATTATGGATAAGCAAACAAATCTCAGAGCCGCTAGATTTCAGTTTACCTCCTGATGTAGTTGTTGGATATCATCCCGCTGATCACTGTTTTCTTTCTCCAGAATCAGGCACTGACTTTTATAATATTCCAGCTTTAAGAGTTTTCCATTCAATCTGAAATGAGAGTGCATATTGTAATTAATTAGGTAAATTATTCACGCAATGAAAACCAAATATTTCAATGCAACCTAATAAAGAACTAAGTATTTTATAAGCCTGTATGAGTCTCTTCTTTCTCCTTCAAGTACCAGGTCTGATATAATACAGACATCGGTGATCATGGCACACCATTTACTTCTATCCTCTGACAACCTAAAAAATCGATTTTAATTACTTTTAGTTTTATTAGCCATTCAGTAATTTAAAGTCTGTAAATATGTTATTCTTTGTCTACCTCAACTCCTTTTCCCTTCAGTTTTCCTCTAAGGGCTAGATGTTCAAGATCTTGATGTCTATATATATGGCCTAAAAACATTAGCTTTTTCTGATTATCTTCATTAATGATCTCTCTACTCCTGCGTGTTCTAGTACTGCTTTATTACTCTTCTTATCTTGCCATGAGATTCTTAACATTCTCCTTACAAAGCACATTTCTGTTGCTTCTAATCTTTTTCTCATACTTGATATATTCCAACACTCCCAGCCATACAGCAGTATTGACCACATATATACGCTTTTAAAACTCTATTTTTGGTTTCCATTGAGATATTTCTATTTTTTAAGGATGGGGCTAATTTTTTCTGAAACTGTCTTTTGCAATTGTAATTCTTTTAATTTCTGTATCGCACTATCCATCTGATGTGATTATGTATCCTAGGTATTTAAAGTTACAGGTTGGATTTGTTGATTTTTTGGTTACAAAAAGCCCTTTACGTTCACGTTCAGTGACTTGGAGATTTTTCTGAAGTTGCAAGAAAAGCTGTATCATCTGCATATCTAATGTTGTTGATATATCTCCATTTACTTTGATGCCTGGTTTATTTTCTAAGTTTCTAAGGAATGTTTCACTATATATATTAAAGAGATCGGGTGATACAACACAGCCTTGTCGCTAATCTTTTTGTCATTTTTGATTCACTTAGTTCTTCAATTCTTACAATGCACTTGGGCCCCAATACAGGTTCCTTATAAGTCTTAAGTCTTTCCCATCTATGTTTAATTTATTTAAGATATTAAAAAGTTCCTCGTGTCTTACTTTGTCAAAAGCCTTAAAATAATAAATAAAACAAATGTATAAATCTGTTTGAACTTGAATACATCTTTCCATTACCAATGATAGGGTAAAAATGGCATTTCAGGTAAATTTGTCTACAACAAAGCCAAATTGTGTTCTTGAAATCTCAGGTCGTAATCATTTCCACATTCTATTTATTATACTCTAAGCAATAATTTTGTAATGAGACTCATGAGACTTATGGTTCTGTGAAGTTCACATTCTGTTGCACTACATACATAAAAAACAAAAAGAAAAGAAAGAAAGGAAAAAAAAAAAGTAAAAGGTAAAAGGACAACAAATAAAAATAGATTAATGTCGCATTCTCACTACATTTGGCAGCATTTCTTTCAGCTTTAACGCTTTCTATTGACTATTGCCTACTTTTCAATGGTAGCCTCCAAATCAGCAAGTTTTGGTCTCATTTCCTCTAATTCATCTCTTGCATCCTGCAGAGAAAGCAGTTCCTTCACCTTTGCTTTCAGTTTGTCAATTTCTCCATCTCAAATTTGAAGAAAATAAAAATCAAAAACATTTAAGATTAAAGCGTTTCATTTAGATATATAATATATACATATATATATATATATATATTTTTTTTTTTTTTTTATATTTAAAAAAGACATATATATCATCCAAAGTTGGCAGTTTCTAAAGACTGTACAATACCAATAAAAGAAGAAAAATAACAACAAAAAACACAAGATGCACCAGTAGTAATTGGCTCTCCTTATTATCACACTTACAGTATGGACAACACAATGTAGCTGAAGGGTTCTTATATTACAGACCTACACAGAATTGTATAATGCACATTTATTTACCTGAGTATCAGTTTTATATTACAAGACTATAGGTCTGATTTCAATAATGGAGATTATAAATGATTCTCAATTTTCTTACAACAGCTAACATGAATTTCCTGCAAGTTCTAGCCTTTCCAAATTCACATTGAAATTTTCTACCAATTACTGACTTAGCTGACCATTCTGAATCTTATCCATCAGTCACAGATGTCGACATGCAGAAAAGATTTTGAGAAAAATTACATTTTCTTTTTCATGATACCCCCCCCCCCCCCCCCCTACCAAAACAATCTCTTTATGCAAAATTTTTCAGCTTTGCCCACGATCAATCTAAAATCCCTCACGCCCCTTCCTCCTTTCTATCTTTGCATTTGAAAATTATCAAAAGCTATTTATACTTTCAAAGGTTTATAATTTTGGCGTTTTCAGCAATTCTGTGATGTCAAGTTTGACAGGTGTGCCAAGATCAAATCTTTCTGACAATAAAATAAAAGAAGTTTCTTTGACATTAAAAGAAAATGAAACAACCCTTCATTTTGGCATGGCAGTCATAGAATGTATGCTGAAAATCATTTACAAAAGATTGCGATCATTGAAGATATGAATAACTGGATCCTGCTCTATTTATCGGAGAAGATAATAATATTTATCAAAAGCATGCCTGTAGTCAAATTCACCATGTAAAGAAATACACTATTACTATGAATTTATTAACATACCTTTACTAGATATTTTTTCCACATTTTCCTGTATTGTGATCTGTAGATCTTCACAAAGGTAGATCTGATTATTCAATTCACGCTTCATTTTGTTCAATTCTAGCTCCTTCTTTTTTAACAAAACCTGTTGAAATGGAAAGGGTTGGTGAAGAGGGTATTAAATTTTTATTGTTTAATCTGTTTTGAAAAAGAAAACAACAACCAAAAAACAAGTCTTTTCGGTAGCAATTAACCAGTGACGGGCCATCACTCGTTGGATGCAGGTGGGTCAGCATGGGACAAACAGGTAGGAGCTTTCAAATCAAAGAAAGCAGCCTTCATAGGCTTTGAGACCACAACGGGATTTTGTATTAATCATTCATCCACTGTAAAAGCACTGTTTTATTGTGATAAGAGCTAAAAGAAATAATTTTCTCAATATGCATATATGAATTTTAAAACACATTTATCACTATATTCATCACTTTTTATCTTAGATTCGCCTCACTCACTGCCGTCATCTATAATTTCTCTGTACAGTTTGGGACAATCTCTTTGGCAGTATACCCTCGGAACTTTCATGCCACCGGTGGTCGCCCTCCAGTAGTTGATCGCTACCGAATACATCCTTGAAAGCAATAACACAAATATACTAGGTGATTGGCTTATATTTCTCATGGCACTCTTCCAGTGTAGTAGAAGTATTGGTTGCACAACAAGAGATGCTTAAAACAGTTTAAAAATTCAGTAAGTTTAAATGGAAAGGAAAAAAAAAAAAGGAAATTTGGATGGATATGAACATTTGTGAATCATACTTAGCAGATACCATGAACATTTTCTAAAATACCTTCTGAATGATCTCTGGAGATTGGATAAAGTTTGCTAAAGGAGATACTGATGATGATGCACTGATATTCAAAGCACGGAAAGGGGAGGAAATTCCAAAAGAAATGTTGTGAGTAGAAACATTCAGTGGCAATGGACTGTCAGCAGGGAACATCTTTGAGGAATTAAAAGCAGGGGCACAGTTTTTTGAATACTTTGGCGTAGATTTCATTGGAGGGTCCGATAAAGAAAATTCTTTTCGTGTTGGAGGACTGCCAGAGCCATCTGCAAAGCAATGGAGTAAACAATAAAACTGTACATGAATGTGATGGATTAAATATCAAAATGTAATTATCTCTTATAATACAGATAAACTGGTGAGAATCTAGAAAATATTAGGATAAAAAAGGCAACTTGAAACAAAGCAAAAAAAAATTAATTAATTAATTAATTTGAAAAATGCAACTTTTTCCAATATACAATTATGTGTTTAAAAAAAAAGGAAAAAAGAAAAAAAAAAAAAACCACTACAAGGTCATGATATCACAAATCTCTAGGTGCTCATAAAAACCAAATGCGCTAAATATATAATGACACTAGCACAATCATCTCCCCCATAAAAAAAAAACCCCAAAACAACAACAAAAAACAAAAAGAAACAACACCTCACTCCCCTTAAAAATATCCTCAACCACAAAACTTGAATTGTATAGATCAGATGAATTGTTACCTCTTGATAAAAATAAATTTTGAGAGACTTCATCTTTCGATTGACTTTCATTGACCACAATTGGCATGTCATTCCCAGCTGCTGCAAAATTAAAATTTCAAGGAAAAGAATTTGTTAACTTAAAAAAACAACAACAAAAAGCAGCAACAACAACAACAAACAAACAAAAACAATGAAAGACATGACAAAATAAGCCCCATCTTTGGTTACATTAATTACATGGTGATATTGCCATGGCTAGAGAAACTATTATATGAAGAATAATAGCATATATCCCCTATCAAAACAAGTCCAACAGTTTCATAATTCAAGCACTAATTTACACCTTACATTGAACAAAAGCTAAAAGTTAGACTAAAATAGAGGAAACAAATAAAATCAAAAATGAAATAAAGCAAAAAGAAAAGTGAGATTGTAAAGGTAAAAACAAACAAAAAAACAAAAAAAGGGAAGCTTCTACAGTAAGATTCAAGAGGAAACCATCAATTTCTAGCATTATAATGTTGAAATTAATTAGCCTTATTAGGCGTTTCATTTTCAAATTACTTTTAAATTCACAAAATTCAAAATTAAATTGATAAATGGGCAAGTTACAGGTAAACTATTCAGTCACAAAAAACAACAAAAAAACAAACAAACAAACAAACAAAACACACACAAAAAACAAACAAACAAAAAAAAAACAACAAAAACCAAACAACAAACAAAACAAAACTTTTATAAGCAAAAGCTTTTTCACACACATGGACACATGTAAGCTTTAAGAACTAGATCTACTTAAATTTAATAGACTTGGAAACTTTGAGAACACACATTTGCCAATCCCAAAAATATCAAAATTGGTGCAAATATTGTTGGGTTTTTTGGCTTTTTTTTTTTGTAGTTTTATTTTTTGTTTGAAGTTTCAGATTAAAGTATATGGCAATTCAAATCTGTACGTTGTTACTACATGTATATCATCTCTGACCTAAAGAACAGGTAAACATGTTATAGGCTCTAAAATTTATATTTTCTTTTGTCCTATTGTAATTTTTTTTTTAATTGATGTTTGTCCATGGATTTGGTCGATCAAAAATATAGCTTAGCCATTTAAAATATGTTTTATTAGAAAGAAAAAGAATAAATAAGTTTGTTTTTTTTAGTATCATATGTAAAAATACAGCTTAAATATTCATTACCAACCATAAAAAGAGAGTAATATAGATAAGAAATGGATGTTTCCCTATAAGATATGCCACTCAGTTGTTTTTTTAAACCATTCATACATAAGTAGATATACATGTTATCACAGTTTACACATGTATTATGCTATTAAATTTTAATTTATTCATGCTCCAGAAAATAGATATAATATATATCAGTTTACCCATATAAACAATACATCATCATAAAGTGTAAGATGCCATGAGCAGTAAGGAGGAAATATGGAGTGTAAGAATGAGACCATCCCAAGAGCAATCTTTCTATCCTGTACATGTTTGTTAAACATATCTTTATAAGAAAAAAAAGTGTGAGCCACATTTACATAATTCTGTGCTTGAAAAAATGTTTAAATTTGTCCAGTTAAATCTAAAATATGTTCAGCTAATCCCAGGTTGCTTCACCAATTTTAAAGTCTTGAAGAATTAGATGATTTAGTATATATACATACTGTTTAAAAAAAAAAAAAAGTTTAAATCAATTAATTTCAAAAATGCAACATTAATATGATACTTAAACCCCTTTCTGAAATGTTCCTTAAAGATTCATATATGCCTCTTTTTATAAAGATAATGCTTGATTTTGCCATGACTGCAGTTTGTCATTGTAACTGACTCTTTCTGCCCAGAGACATGACTCAGTCATTTGTCTGTTTTACAAAATATTGCAAAGGAACAATTAAGCTTTCAATTCAAAGCCTAAGGGTGTTAAGTAGTATAGCATGGCTACATTTCAGGCAGTTCATACTTCTGTTAAGGAGATACATTTGGTTGTGAATTTAGATGGGATACAGTCATTAAAGTTTATGTTAGGAGATTTGCATAGAATAAATACATAAAAAAAAACCAAAACAACAAAACAAAAACATGGGGAAAAAGCTTTTATAAAAATAAAAGACCATACCCCCCTCAATTTGATACAAAAACCAGCATTGATCACAGACAAAGACAAAATGACTCCTTGCCACCCAATGCTATTTTGAAATATTGTTGTGCATGTATATTCTCTCAAAACCATTTTCAAATACATATATTTTAATAAATCAAATCATCAAGATTGTTATTCCAAACCATAGAGTTTTCATTCTTTTACAGCCAGTACCAGATGACTGAATTTGCAGTTATCTGTAGCAGTTCTAGGGTCTACTAGTCTCAAATTGTTTAAAATTTAGTTCATACATTATATTCTTCAGATAGAAAGGGGGAAATCATATATATATATATACTTGTATATCATGCCAAGCTTTCAAAGTGAAAAAAGAGGCATTCAGAGTGATGACTGGCTATTGAAGGCTTTCAAATTAGTATGGTGCAAGCTATTGTTACCTTCAATAGGAGACATCTCTCGCAGAAGCCGTTGCTCTTTAAGGGTTAGAGAGTGACAGAGAGGCTTTTCAAAGAAAGCCTTCATGGAGCTTTCATCAAAACTCCCCTCCAAACCTATCATTAATTAAACTCATTACTAATAAGGACAAACCACTACATGTATATTTATGAGATAAATATTATATATATACTAATAATATATCTGACGAAATATGGATGGATGTTTTCAATGAGCGAGGATGATACGAAAATTCAATAGCTACAGCATATAATTAATGAGTAAATTCCCCATCATTGAATTTAATCATTAAATATAATTTGCATCAATCATCAGAACTGTCAGCACTTCTTACCTTCTTAAAAAAAAAAAAAAATCAAAGGAAAACTACAAATTTAAATCCATAATCGAAAATAAAAGCCAGAATCACTTCCCCTACATAAACTAGATAAAGCTCTTCAACCCTTTCTATTTATAGCAAATCTTCCATTTTCATTTTACGAATGACTGCATACAACAATACATTTGAAGTGAGCACTCAAGAGGGAAAGTTGCTAATGTGAAGAAGAACAATAGAACAAATCAATTTATTTTTAGAAATTGGTGGGCATTCAAGCACACAATCACGGTATAAAGGAATGGAGAATATGGAGAATAAATAACCTAACTCACCTGAAGGACTTTTTAAAACTTCTTCAATACTGGAAGAGCATGATGACTCTGTACATTGGGTTTCTACAACTGACTGCACAATGGTTTTGACATCACCATGCATATGCACAGGAAGATCAAGGGAGGCAGTGGCAACTATCTGTTTTCCCTTCGTGCTAAACAGCGCCAAACTTAGAAGAAAGACAGTAATCTAGATAGGGAAAGGGGAGTGAAATAAAAGAATAAAAGACATATTATTCACAGTGCTTCATAGTCTAAAAGTCACTACTAACACTCTGTGAATACTTATATAAAAAAAAGGAACTTTCACAACTATTATGAGTTGCAGGCACTAAAGAAAAGTAAAATGTTGAAAAATTACTTTATCAATAGCAATGCAACCAAAGCATGTATAGATCCAATTTAAAACAATATCTAAATTTAAAGTTTTGAACTGGTAATCAATAGTTTCACAATTGAGAATGAAACATAATTATATACTTCAAGGCAAATTATGAAAAAAAAAAAAAAAAAAAAAAAAAAGTTTATAAAAGAAATTTAATCAAATTTTAACATGCACATTAATTATAGATACAACAAAAATCAGAGGCTTACTTTTGCTAGTTCCACCTCCACATCCAGACCTGGTTCCAGCATTGTTTGATCCTCAGCAAAGACATCAAATTTCAAGACTTTATGTATACAAGCATCTTTGCCATAATGTTCTGATGGGACAAATAAATTAAAATTTAAAATAAAACAACAACAACAACAACAACAAAAAAAAACCCCACACACACAAAACCCCTACTGAAATTAATTCTCATAAACAGAGACATGAAAATAAAAAATGAGAATCATTACATTAAAGCAGGGGTTTGAGCTGTTCAGTAGAATCATTACATTATAGCAGAGGTTTGAGCTGTTCAGTACTACATTTATATCATATGAAGACATTAATATACATCTTGAATACTGCATCCTAAAAGAGATTTTTAGAGGCAAAAATTTGTAGTTGTGGGGGAAAATTTATAGTCACTAAATGCTTAGAAAATGTGTATACATCGCATTTATGCATGATAAACACTCATAGACTGGCTAACCATACAGAATACAGCCTACAACATCGTAAGTAATGAAACTTCATGTCATGTATAATACCAAACTGGACAAGTGATCATTGTCACTTTCCCTTTTAATAATAAGCAATAATTTTGAAAAGCATTGGCATGACATTTACGAGTCAAAAACTCAAAGCCACTCATATAATTCAGTTGGAAAAGCTCAGTCACTACTTCTTTTTATTAAGCAAGAAAAAGATGCATTAAGATCAGGATAATTTTGAAATGTTTATTAGAGATTCAAAATGTGAAGTTCTAAAATTGAACAAGACAGAGAAATTAACTACACATACCTTCAAAGTATTTCTTCACTTCCCCAAGCTGCTCTCTCGGTGTAACTTCTGTATCTTGTGATGTATGTTCCCTTGAAGAAAAAATTACACATGGTAACATCCTAATCAAAATTGCGTCATGAACTGTATTATATAAACTGAACAAGTAACTTAATGAAAAGTGTTTATATATATATATATATATCAAAACCCAACAACAAAACAAAATGAAATGAAAAAAAACCCAACCTAAATAAACAAAAACATTTTAAAAAAACTGCGCGAAGAAATTGATGTCAAACTATATATTTTAAGTCTTTTATGTAAAGCAGTATAGCAGTAAACTTTTATCTTTACTTAAAAACAAGTATCTAAGTTCACATGAAGCACAAAAAGCAATTTAAGGTACCTTAAAATTTTAATGATGTTTAAATTAAATGCTTTGAAATCTTTATAAAAACATTAATCTTTCCACATCTGTCGCAAAATACTCACAACAATCCAAGGACATGATGGAAAAATTGACCATCCTTTAATTCCAAAAAAGATTCAGCTTTTTTGCCCCAAACATTGCTTACCTGGAAGTAAGGAATAAAAAGGTGTTTGTAAAATGTTCATGGGTTAGTTCAAAATCACAAAATCTGCACAGCAAATTGTCTATTACAAAGGCAACATGAATTATTTACATTACATTCAGAAAATAAAAAAATACATACCCAACAGAGGATCAATGATTTTTTTTGTGAGTCCATATTTCCTGTGAATGAAATTGAACATAACAAAATATTAAAAAATCAGCAAGAAATCCCATTAATATGATGTTGCTTCACTGAAAGGGATAGATCTAAACAACTGTAAAAGTTCTGACAAATTTCATTTTTAAAGATAATATCCTAGCTTTTCTAATTATTTTAAGACACTAAACTGCACTATCCTGGTATCAGCGCCTCTTGTTAAAAGCTGACAACATCTAGATCTAGATCTAATATTGCACCTGTTCTCACATTACTTCGGTCATTCGTCCATTCACTCACTTGCTCATGAACTCTAATTATAATTCTCATAATTCATTGACTTTTAAGCTTTCACTGCTAAAATTACTTTTATAAAAATTGTGTTACAGTCTTTTCCTTTATCGACTTAAGTGTCGTTCTGTGATTGACGGGCCAATGAATTATAATTCAAAATTTTTTATGAAGAGCTCCATGTATATTGAACTGCAATTACTGGCTAATATTGATGGGAAAGATATATATCACTTTAGTGTTCTAACAGTTGACGATTGAATGATTGTTGTAGGGGTTTCCGGCCAAATCAGTTGATAATGCACGACTTCCCAGTCTTGATGAATATAATATGAGACTAAGACCACATATTAGTTGTAGGGGTTTGGGCATTCAATACAATTTTTGACCAGCATACGGACGGAATTCAATAGTACTGGATATCTAGTCTACATGTTAAATTTCAATGGCCTCGACATGAATACATGTATGAGTTGAGAGATGTAGTCGAAGCTATCATTTGTAACTTGCCACGGGGTTGTTAAATTTTTTATGTTATTTATAATACTAATTTATATTATAAAATACATTTTTTTTCTTTTTTCTCTATACTAGTTTGATGATGGCTGACAGGCTAGCTAGCACTCCTAGTCTTGAGCTAAGGCTGGTAGTGGTAGGGGTCTGCCATTGGATTTATTACAGATCTACATCGCTCGAGTTCATTTGTGTATACATGTTCTTGCATTGGTCAGGGGGGCTTGGTTAAAAAGGTGAAATCCTTAAGGGCCAAAACAGGTTCTCTCTCTCTCTCCTTCTCTCTCTCTCTAGATATTAAAACGGGTTCGTGTCAAATGAATTCCACTTGTATCTAGATCTAGAATCTATACTTAGTGAAAGTAAAAACATTTCTGCAATGCATTTATAAGATGAAATGCATATTTGTCATAAATCATGATTAACACGAACTCATGCGAATCCCCATATCTTCTTTACTTAACTAATAATGCAATATATTCTATCACGGCCTCAAATTTTACTAGATCTAGATCTTGTTTTTACACGAATCGAAACCGACGCTTCATGTTGTAATCTTTTTTTTTTTAAATCTTTTTTCCAAGTTTCCCCACTTTTTCTTGCACCAACAGAGCTTCAGGCTGCTGCCAGCCATGCAACGCTCTCGAGAATTAAAAAGCTGTCTCTGCGCACAAAGGGAGAGGGTGTGGTGAAGGGATACACGAGCGCATCACACATCACTGCCTTAACCCTCTTGTGGTCTAATTAGTATAGTATAGTATAGTTGTAATCTCCTTGTTGAGATGATTAATCCCTTGGAGCTTCTTCTGGGTCTAAGTTCGAATTAACCCCACTGGGTCTGAATTTTTTCAGATCCCTGATGACCTGGACGGTATCGATGCCTTCAGAATACTGATATTTAGCCAGTGCCTTATCAATTCTATTTTTAAATGAATTCATGGATGGTGCTTCAACCACCGTGACAGGCAGGCTGTT